>JBAMBO010002143.1:0-197699 GCA_037044535.1 Lordiphosa magnipectinata | reverse complement strand
CTCCACTCACTTGTAAGCAACAGGGTTGTCAACACAAAATAATTTTTTGCTGCTTTGCGTTCTCTTCAATTTGTTCCCGATACAATTGAGTACTAATGGCATAAAAATAATTTATAATTTGGAACTCAGTGCATACCACAACCACTTGCAGCCTTTGGCTTAGAAACTAGCAAATCAAATTTGAATCCAACATTAATTTAAACTATTTTGAAGCCCCAACGCAAAAACTACCAGTCAGCTGTTTTTGCCAGCTGTTTTGCATGCAACTCCGAAGCTAACTACGAAAAATAAAATCTCCGACATTTGTGGAACACCGACATTTGGATTGGTTATTTTCAAAAACAACTGACCCCAAAATCTTTAGAGATTTCTGGAACACATCGGTTAATACATTTTTTTTATACAATTACATATATTGCATATTTGTTTGCATATTTTGCAAAATTTGCATATATTGAATATGGGCATTTCCAAACTGACCTGACGTTACGTTCGTACGAAAAGATCTTTTTGAATAATATGAAAATCTTGGATTTGCAAAATGCAAAATTCTGCGAATTGGGCAAAGCTTTTTGTATAACATTTTTTTTTGTATAATTTAAAATAATACAAGTTTATTTTCCAGGTTATCTTATTTAAAAATGTTTGCCCAATTTTGTATACCCTTGCAAAGGGTATTATAATTTTGCCCAGAAGTTTGCAACGCATAGAAATATTCATTTCCGACCCCATAAACTATATATATTCTTGATCTGGGGGACGAGCTGAGTTCATTGAGCTTTGTCCGTCCGTCTGTCTGTCTGTCTGTCCGTCTGTCTGTCTGTCCGTCTGTCTGTCTGTCTGTCTGTCCGTCTGTTTCTACGCAAACTAGTCTCTCAGTTTTAAAGCTATCGAGCAGAAATTTTGCACAGAGTCTTCTTTTTACTGCACGGTACTAATATGTCGGAACCGACCGGATCGGATTACTATATCTTATAGCTGCCGTAGGAACCATAGGTCGAAAAATGGGTCTTAGTGAGAAAAACTTTTTTGTTTTCAATGTTAACGTGATTAAACTCGGTCATTAATAATATTATATGCTTTCAAACAGATTTGCAAATTTTGGTCAAAATCGCATGACTATATCTTATAGCTGCTATAGGAACCATCGGTCGAAAAATGGGTTTTAGTGAGAAAAACTTTTTTGTTTTCAATGTTAACGTGATTAAACTCGGTCATTAATAATATTATATGCTTTCAAACAGATTTGCAAATTTTGGTCAAAATCGGATGACTATATCTTATAGCTGCCATAGGACCGATCGGTCGGAAAATGGGTCTTAGTGAAAAAAAACTTTTTTGTTTTTAAGTAAATCGTTCTTAAGGTCGGTGATTATTAATATTAAACGCTTTCAAACTAATTTGAAAAAGTTGATCGACATCGGGTGACTATATCATATGGTTGCCATAGGACCGATCGGTCGAACATGAGTCTTGGTAAAAAATTTTTTTGTTTAGTTTTGTTAGCGTCCTTAAACTCGCTGATGACTTATTTTATATGCTTTATAATAGATTCGCAAAATTGTGCCGAAATCGGATGACTATGTCTAAAGGCTGCCATAGGGCCGATCGGTCGGAAATTGAGTCTTAGTGAGAAAAACTTTTTTCAGACGAAGTTAGCTTGGCCTTCTCGTTTTTATTTGCATAAGAAAATGACGTGATGTTACCTGACGTTACGTTACTTAAATATTCTCATTATATTTAAGTTGTTTTTGTTATAATATAAAGCAGAAACTTACAGTTAATTGCAATCACATATTTTCTTATGGTGTCTTCTGCATTATATTTTAACTCTTTGTACCCTTAGAAATAGTTTGGAGACCAAAAATCAATGCAATCTAAAGGCATTGTTTAAGACAACAAAACAGATCCAAATGAGAAAAATGGCGCTTGCGCGACTTTGTACTCGAAATGGGTTATGAATATATTTAGTATTGGCTCATCTTAGTTCATTTTGATTATTTCCCCATGAAAAAATGATAAAAAATAGTGTTTTTAAGTACTTTTCATTTTTTGGTCTCGGTGGACTTTTCTGTGGGAATGCCCGTATGCAGTTTTCAATGTAAAGTGGGTTATTAAATAAGCATAATTCCAAATTTTCACCTCAATCAACATTCATTTAAAAAAGTGCATAAAATCCGATGTCTACTAATCAGACATAGTAGGCGATTGGAGATTGAATTGTCAAGCATCAATTCAATACTCTAAATAAGTTTAGTCTGGAGCAGCCGTTCAGAGTGAACAGTTCAGGCAACAATTTATTCTTCTTTTATACTTGGCGAATGTTAGAAATAACCGTCGTGAAAACATTTTATTTTTCTTTTCTTTTGGTATAATTTTATTTTAATTCAAGAAATAATTGCAGCTTGCCATAAAAAGGCCTACACAGCCAATTAGAGAAGTAGCCAATTCAGATGCCTCGTACATTTCACGTATGATTACCATCCTCTGTGTATTAGAGCTGGGAGAACCATCGAAGTTTTTAGCAATTCAAAAGGCTTAACAAAGCAAAATTTGGAGTAAGGACGTGATTAGTAGGCGGCTTTTGTTGAATATGCGGCAAGCAAATGATTTTGATTATTTTGGTATATTTGTAAAATTGTACTATTCCATCTACTTCTAAAAACATCTTCTAAATGACTGTCACTTGGTCTATTTCTTAAAGATGGCTTAATTTATTTCATGGTGGAAAAGGTAGATTCACAAATAATATAAAAGCATCAACATGGATATTTTTGTAACGGAATTTCTTTCCAAAAATCAACTCTGTTACCCAGAGGCAACATTATATCAACTTTCAATTGCATTGATTTCTATTTTAATATCCTCGGGAACTGCAATATTTTGTTTCAATGGGATTATTGTAAATTAAAATAAGCCAGTCGTTTTGTTCCTTAAATCTATCGTCAATTTCGTTTGAAAGTGTATTTACTGCATCTGCATATTCTTCCAATCGGCTATTGTTTGGGTGTAGTTTAAAAGTATGATCGGTTCTATTGAGATTTGACAGATCTTTGAGGCAACTGATTTTTCTCTTGAAGTTATGAACGGCTGAAACTAATAGAAATGGGGTTTTATTGCTGCCCTGTAGTTGAAAACAGAACTATATCAGTTAGGAACAAGTCTAGTACTTCGGAGAGAGGTTAATAGTTCAATATCTTTTTCCAAATTTTCCTTCTCTAAAAAAGACGTGACTTCTACTCGAAGATTATATAGACGTTCTAGACTTTTTCCCCGACTTGGCCATCTTAGCTCTGTGAACAAACATTGGGGACTTATGTAAACAGCTTAAAGATCATCAAGAAAGAATTTAAATTTTCTGTATGTTAGCGCATTGTGAGCACCTTTAATTCGATTTATAATTTCAATTGCAACATTCATTGCATCCACAACTACTCAAATGTTTGCAAATAATGCTTGCTGGTGAATAATGCAATGGAATGGTAGCTACACGTTAGGTACATGTTTATTTAGATGACCAACAAATCCAAGCTTTTTTCCTTTCATGGTAGCTGCTCCATCAGTATAAACCGATGACATTTTTTCGGTTGCTCAGCAAATGCGTCTAGTGTACTTTTACCATTTACGTGTCCGTGGAAGAAGTGCATCTTTAAAAATTCATCGCAGAATGAAGTTATAGTCGATTGTTGACTAATATTATGAATGTCCACACTTTCATCCAAACATACAGAAAAATTCGCGCAGCTTAAATTTTTTTGTTTTGTTTCGAAATACAGACATTTGGCAATTTCCTCAGTTCTGCGAGTAATTGTTTTGGCCGATAGTGGAATTTCTTTCAACTAATTGAAAGATTCTTGGCCGTATTGATCGAAAATTTCCAACGCTTCAAGACCAAGTTCTTTAAAAACAAGTGAGAAAGTCGATCAAGCCCGACCATAAGATACTCTGTACCCTTAATGCCGCCGCTCGCATTTGCTCACGAGTTATGCGCTATATACGCTGTTATACGCTTTATAAGCGTTATATGCATTATACGCTGTTATACGCTCTTCTCCAAGTTTCTCTCTCTCACTAAGATTGCCTTGCCAGTCAGCTGTTTTTTGCCCTTCTCTTCATGCGACTCCGAAGCTAACTCCGAATAATGAAATCTCCGACATTTGTGGAACATCGAAATTTGGATTGGTTGTTTTCAAAAACAACTGACCCCAACTGATTTCTGGAACACATCGTTATTATTAGAAAGTAGTACTCTCTAACTTTCAAATAAAGTATCTCAAATAATTCAACAATTTTTTTAAAAGAAGATATACTATTTTGACGGCTGCTGGTAGCGCAGTGATAAAGAACTTTATTTTGCTTATAACTCCACTTTCGATACTTTTGCTCATTACCAAACATGGCAAACGGTTAAATCATGCTTTCTAAAGAAATATCATACAATTTGAAAGCCGAAAGGTTCTTTAAATATTTGTTTAGTCTTAAGAACAAACAGCATAAAGAAGTTTTCACATATAAATGGGGACAAGTTTTTTGCTAATTTTTTGTTTGTCTACTCCACCTGCCTCTCTTCAATGCTCACTCCCTTTCCTACTCTTTCTTCCGTGTCCCTGATCATATTGCGTGCATTGGAGCGTAAGGAAAAGTGCAAACGCCCCCCCCCCCCCCCCCCCTCCCCCCTCCCCCCCAAAAAAAAAGAAAATTGTGCAAAAAAAAGAATCAAGGCAAAAAATAGAAATAAATCGTGTATAAAAAATTGTTCAAGGGGTTGCAATTCGTTTGACAGCGATGGGTAAAATTCTGCCGCTCTGCTGCCCCCTTTGGCTTGTTGCTCTTACGCTCGATAAAAATTGCTTATGCGTGCGCGTGTGCGTGTGTGTGTGTGTGTGTGTAGCCCCCTGCAGGCGTGATTACCTGCCAGCTAGCCCCTGGCCACGCCCCCTACCCATGACTACTACTACTGCTCATGAGTCTTCCCCTTGTTCTGGTGTTTCTTGTCCTGCGAAAAGCGAAAAAAGAAAATTTAATAAAAGCGCAAATTAATTTTGCGTCCAACCCTCGTTTGAGTTTTTTTTTTTGTTCCTTCTGTCTCTGTCTATCTCGGTTGCTCCTTGGGCACTTGGCCTTAGAGTTAGATACAAGTTTGCTGCTGCTGCTGATGCTGCTGCTGTTGTTGTTGTTGTTTGTGTTGTGCCAAAGTTTTTGGCTGCAGAGTTTGAGTTTGGCCCCGGCGCTTAATTTATGGTCTCTGGGGCGCTGTCTACAGATTTATGCATAATTTGTAAATGAAAGTCAGAAACTAATTAAATTGATTTGGCTCTGCTCTGCTTTTACTTATTCCTCTTTGCCACTTCTCGAGAAATGTTTACAAAAAAAGAAGGGAAAACGCTTGAGAGGGATACCATTTTCTCTCTCAATAAGCAAATGACAGCAGATTTTCGCCATTTTGAAAGTGGCTTTGTCCAACTAATTTACACTGGAGTTGACACTAAAAACCTCAAAAATAGTTTGCTTCCAATTTGGCTTTGTCATAACTTGTTGGCCAAAAATGTTGCCAAAAAAATAAAAAAAAAACAACTCAAATCTCTATTAAAAAAGTTGCCGAAATGGGAATGAAATTTAGCAAACAAAACATCGAGTGGCTGGGCTACACAACTGCTTCACAATGCCATTTAGAGTTACAAAATGCGGTGCACTTAAAAGTATGCAACGATATTTTTTCCATGTTGTTTTTATCATATTGCGTGTGGCAAAACTTTTCGTCGGCGGGTGGGTTAACAACAATAATAATGGCCCACTCACACACACACACACAAGCACACACACAATTGCTGCCACATTTATGCACAGGAAGCATTTGTAATGCCAAAGCTTAGGGGGAGAAGAGCGGGAGCGACGACGCACCAAATTCTATCTAACCCAGGACAAAAAGAAAAACGGGAAAATGTTTTCGTGCCTCCCGCTGCTGGTCAAGCGCTTACATGTGCTCTATATGGGAAGCAAGTTTTGTGCGACAACAACGACTGGGTTATGCTCTATAAAAAGCCTTAAGACTTGATGAACCCAAAGGTTTTGACTATAGGCTCAAAGACATCAGTCAGAGAGTATACCTGATCTACTTCTTTGACCGCTGGCCGGCGACTGAAATGCTGTTTGCTCTCTTGGCTCTGTATTAGACAGCTCTGCAATCTCTTGAAGAGAATTGTGGCTTTCTTGATCCGCTAATCACTGTTGAAGTTCCAATCAAGCTTCCTTGCACTGTTGCTGAGTGTAAGAGTCTCTGGTTGGAGCTTTGGAGTTTCGGTTTTTTATGGGTTGACGCTTAGCTCACCCTTTCTTGCCCAGGTAGACAGAGTTTCGAAGGATGCACACGACAAAAAATGCTTTAGATCAGGGTTGCCCAGATTGAGCTTTCGCCCTTTTTGGGGATTTCACCAGGATGCCTTCAAACCATTCCGAGGGGAGCTTCACAGTTTCCCACGCGCGTTTTATTACCGGGTATATTTGAAGAACTACGCCGGTATGCCGTCAACCCCGACTGGCGATTGGCTGGCCGTTAGGATTTCGAGTTTTATAGGTGCTAAAGTCTTTACCCTGTGGTGGCTTCAAATCTGTGGCAGCTCGGTTAAAAGTCCAGTTAAAGACTGCTGCAAAGTGGGATCTCTATCTGATCAATTGTCGTAAGGTACTTTCCATCTGTGTCCTTAATTGGTTGCTCCGCATTCGTCTTTTTATCTGCCATTGCATTGGTCGCACTCCAAATAGCTTTAGGGAAAGCATAATTTTCCCAATCTACCAGAAAGTTGACCCTACATCAGCTTCCAACTACAGGGGTATATCCTGCATTAATGCAGCCATGAAGTTGTTTGCCTCGATTTTGATAAGACGACTTACGAACTGGATAACTGATCATAATATCCTTAGCGAGTTTCAAGTGGGATTTCACCGAGGCTAACTCAACAGTCGATAGTCGATCTTACCTCTCCTCAAAGCGAAAGCTGTATATTTGTTTTATAAACTTCAAGGCAGCGTTCGATACCGTTAATCGTAGAAGTTTACTACTAAAGTTAACCCTCTTAGGAGTATCGACGCGCTTGATTAATATGATTTCAAGCCTGTACGAAGAAAACATCTTCGCTGTTTGGAATGGACGACAACTTTCGGATCAGTTTCCAAATAACACTGGAGTAAAAGCAAGGATGCCTGCTTAGCCCACTTCTGTTTTTACTCTATGTCGACGATGTTACAAGCTACCTACCTGGAGGCGTTAACGTTAATGGCACCACCACAAAGGCATTAATGTACGCAGATGATATGGCGCTACTAGCAGAGTCCCCCGAGATGCTTCAAGACATGATTAATAAGCTCTCTGAATGTTGCATACAATGGAGTTTACAGATAAACGTGGATAAAACGAAAGTTTTGATTGTGAAAGACAGAAGAGGCCGTAGTGCAAGGGTCAACAGCTGGTTTTTGAAATGGCGTTGAGCTGGAAACGGTAAAAAGTTTTCAATATCTTGGCGTGACTATTACTGGAAATTTGAGCTTCAAACCTCACTTACAAGAAAAACTGGGATTAATAGCACTTGGAAAAACTTTTACGGAAAACGACATATTTTGTCGAGCACTAAATTCAGAATGTTTGAAGCCACTGTTCGATGAGTAGTGTGCTATATGAGGAGGTGGAGCGATTGCAAAGGCTATTTATTAAGGCTAAATATTTAAACTACCCCGCACTACTCCAAACTATGTGCATTATTCTTGTACGGTCTGCAAAATCACTTCACAAACATACGGAATTTTATAGATATGCCGAATTGTAGACTAGCCAAAACAGTCACTGCTATGATGTTGTCGGAAAAAACGCACATTTTTGACAATTGGCTGTTCTTATTTCAGGATCATGAGGTATACATAGACCTTCAACGCGTTGGATCATGGAAAAGATCTCACCAATTGCTGTTAGAGAAAGTTGTTAGCAGAGAAAGAGACTCTTTTCTAAGCCAAGCCAGGCAAAGTGTGATCCGAAACACTTACAAAAAACTAGAGCTGAATCTATAAACCAGCGATGCCCAGCCGTATGCTCTTTGAGTGCGTTTTGTTTTTGTAATTGCACCGAAGATAGGAAACCAATGATCGAATACATGCAGGGCGCGAGTTATACAAAACGACACACATACAAACGATTTCGTATGTATGCGCGACGCGTAGAACAAAAACCGGTTTTGTTCTCATCTTTGATTGGTGTTTGCGCGCACAAGCAAACTGACCAACAACAATTTCATTATTGGTATTGGTGCTTTTCTTTGTGAGTATTGGTGAGTGCTCTGTCGTTTGCTGCTTTTGGGCATGCCTGCTATAAACGCTCAACTATTTTCATGAACGTTATGACAGTCAAGAAATCTCACTTATATGTCGGGCACGCTGTGAGATGCTTAGTCTCAACTACAGGCCGCGCACAGATTATAGCCTCTGTAATTTGCACGCAACTGAAGAAGTCATGCATCTGCTTGCGGTATGCCCAATTTTAGATAAAAAGCGCCCATCTGGGAAGCCGTTTCCTATCAGAAGCAGATGTCATAAATTGGCTAAATTGCAAGAACTGGACAACATAATTCTCCTTTCTACAACAGGCGCTAAAATATAGAACCGCTATTATAAATGAACATTTGTAACTTTCTGTAAATTAAATTATGTATCTTTTCTTCTTATTTTTATACTTTGAACCAAAGGTACACAGAGTATATTAAGTTTTTTGTCTTAGTCAATGCTTAAATCGGAAACTATGATTCTTTGTTTTAAATTTTTGTTTGTTTATATCGTTAACAATGTACAAAAACTCAAATGCTATGGCTGACGGTTGAAAATCTAGCCAAAATTTATATTAATAAATGTCTTCTACTACTACTACTACTACACCGTTTTCAGATCGCCGTTTGCTGCTACATTTTCCGCTTTTTCTGCAAGATTGTTGCTGCGGCTGTTTTCCCGTCGCACGCTTCTTTTGATATCGCGGTATTCTTGTTTCATTCTTTAGTTTCTGCCTAATTTCCGCACATTGCCTTATCAGAGCCCAAGTCCATTCGCTAATCCAAGGGCGGTGAACTCTGGGGACTTTACCAATGTTGCTGTCGCCCACATCTAGGAAAATTTCCTTGACTTCGCTCCATTTCTCATTTGCTGTAGCACCATCATTTAGCACTACTGATACTGCCCTCTGTTTTAAAGCCTCCTTAAAGCTGTCCTTAACTGCCGTTTGCTTCAGTCGGTCGGTGAAGTATTTCGCCTTTGGTCTCGTATTTATAATTTAATTGGCGACCTTTCTAATGTTTAATTAGTGAGTTTAGCTGGCTCTAGGTCCGAAACAACACAACTGTAAACAACTTATGCATTGTACCACCAAAAAGAGCTGGTTGTACAGAACTGTTTCATCGTTATGCCTAACGACTCTTCAGTAGGCTTTTCACTGAAGAAAGCATAATTTCAACTGTCTTTCCATACAATCATTGCTTAGATCAGTTGGGAACGGCTAAGACGTCCTAAGACGGATGACCGCTACCATTAGATGATGGTCGTAGGAGTTACCTATGTCCGCTACTCTTTTGTTGCTCACATCGGTGGTCTATCTGATTCTGGTATTCACCGGAGGGCGACACCCAAGACACTTTGTGTGCGGTTTTATTACCAGTTGGTTCGCTGAGCAAAATTCAGCAAACTCTTCGTTTGCGGTCGCCGACTCCATGCTTTTGCATTATATAGTTGAGACTGTTGTTACAAGATCCAACTTTTGCGTAAAGGTCTCCCATCACCATTTTCTCGTAAGCCCCGTCTAATCGGCTGTAAAAGTCGTCCTTGTCATCTTGGGAAGCTTTCAGGATGCTCATGCTCCGCACCTTGCTTCTGTATCTGGCGTATATTATAAGCGCAGACACTGCCTCCCAGTCGTACATACTTTTGTGAGCAGAGTGGGACATCATTAATACTACTCCGGCCTTACGGGTTTCTCCAACATTTTTTTCCAGCGTAGATCATCTTTAATCTCCTGTCCTGTTTCGCTTACTCCAAGAATGTCCAGACTTTATCTGCACAATTCGGCTTCAAGTTGTTGCTGTCCAATTGGCTTCTGTCAACAAGTATCGTTCTTACGTTCCAGAATCCTAGAGTTGTCCTTGAGGTCGTCATCAGGGAGAACGGTTATGTATCCGAGGCTGCGTTGATGTTTCGGTAGCTATGGTTGCTGATCCTACTCCCCAATCTTAGAGTCCAGTCGCTTTAGTTATCAAGCTTCAGCGATTTATCAGCCTACTTACAGAAGATACACCGTTTTCAGATCGCCGTTTGCTGCTGCATTTTTCACCTTTTCGAGATTCATACTGATTTTCAATTTTTTCACTGTTGACACCACATTTGTTGATAAATTTAGAGCGAAAAAGTTCGTTCGGTGTCCAAGGGTAATACTTTTCTGCCCGATATGCATGTATTTCGGCGGGGTAAGTAAAACAGGGTTGAAAAGAGGAATTCTAGTTAGGACTTTTTTAGTTCTCCAGCTGCGCTTTAAGCTCTTCCAATTGCTGGCCTACAGACGTGGCAAATACGAGCTGGTGGAGAATCATTTGTCATCATCATTCTTAGCCTCCATGATATATGTTTATCTATTCGATGAATCGTAAGAGTGCCAAAGACTATTTGGATCAGGAGCGTGACAAACTATTTCCCTAGTATTTCTACAGTCCCATTTGCGAATGTTCTCCTCCACGCTAATAATAACAACCGATGATAAAATCCAATGTCTGCATAAGGACATTGCATTAAGGTTCTGACTCAGACACAGAACCTGTCGCCCGAGGAAGTGAATGCAGCTGAGAAACCCAGCCAGGTGATGGTCTCTTTTAATCATTATTGACCTCCTGCATACCAAAATTGCCGCCCTGCAACTATTGCAAAAGTTGTCCTAGTGTATATTACCTTCGAGACTATATTGGTTCGCATTTTGTGCTATATTGTGAGTATTTTAAGGTCTTTCCAAATCTTCATCTAAATCTCTTCTAATCTCTCTGTCTTAAGCTGAATCTGGCCCAAAAATTTGAAGTCAAGATGCAACACTTGCTGCTTACCTAGCCATAGTTAAGAAAGTACAACGCACTAAAGCCAATGTCTTTCCCGATTATATACAGCCCTATATCATGAATTTGGCCAGTGAACTAAGTGCGGTCATTGTGCGTGTGGCCATTGTCCGGAATATTGCCGCTTTGGTTTACTTTCTGGAGGAGACACAGCGCAATGTTCCGAATCAGATGTCCACACCACGCTGTAAGGAGCAAATGAATGCTTTGCATGACGCTCAGTTTGCTGACCGATGCACAACCCATTCTTATGCAAACCCCTAAAGGAGTCGGACCTTCTTTGTCCAGTGTTTGTTTTTATTAAAGGTGTCAATATTCCGCAAATTTTAACCATTTTTTAAATGCTCCTGCTAGAAGATTTAGCAAAGAGAATGCAAACTATTGTTATTGGCTGTAACAGTTATTTCCACTGAATTAATTCATATAAATAAAGAAACAAAACTAATAATATGTAAAAATTTTTAAATGGGAAACAAAATGGAATGAAACAAAACATTCTTATCAATTATCACAAAAGTAAACGTTTACAACACGTTTTCGAATCCGTTCTCGACACTTTCTCGATAGCGAAAACGTATTGGAAACGATTCAGTTTGTCGAGAAAGTGTCGAGAACGGATTCGAAAACGTGCATCGAGAACTTACGTTTTGCTGCCACAAACTGAGCGACAGGTAATACCGAAGACGGAACACATTCTCGATAGTTTTGTGAGAGAAAACTTCGAGAAAACTTCGAAAACGGTTAAGTTCTCGCTAATGATTATCGGGTGGGGAGCGACAGCTAATACTTTTTCATACCGAAAACGAAACACATTCTCGATAGTTTTGTTAGAGAAAACATCGAAAACGGATCCTTTTTCGTTAACGATTGTCGGGTGGGGATTCTTAGGCTAAAAGCTTCTTTGAAAGAATTTCTTTCTGTACCTTAAGCCTTATCGAATGGTCTCCATATCATCTAGGGTATCACCATTTTGTGGGACGCCCCGTTGCGTGTGTTTGGCGAGGAGCAATGGATGGGGTGGCGACCCCCTCCCTCCCCCCCCCACTGGGCAGACTGTTTATGGTTTTTGGCTACAACTTAATTTAAATTGTTTAATTCTATTATTGTTGCTAATAAATCACAGGCACAGCTTGTGTTGCTAGCTGGCTGGCTTAGCATGCGCTAAGCTGGCCCCAACACACACACACACACACATAATTGTCTTTCTCTTTCTCTCACACACACACACACACAGAGATAGAGGGGCAAAGAGGCCGCCTGCTGTTGCTATTGCTGTAAGCGGCTTTCGCACTCTCATTTGGTCATGGCCAATGGGGCCCCATTCATTGTTTTGCTGTTGCTTTTGTTTGTTGCATACTTTCGGGCGCCTCTGGATGCGTTATAAATTACACTGATCTGGTTTGGTTTGCTGCCGCTCTTTAAGCCCGCCAGCCACTCGTAAATTTGCAGCTTGATTTTTGGTTGATTTGCAAATTTGAAACCCTTTTTGTTGGTTTCTTTTTTTTTCCTTTTGCTCGTGTGCGGTTCCCAATTTCCATTTCACCGAATTTTTCTGGCCAACCAACCACATGTCAAATGCAGGCCAGCGCATGGCTGCAGCTTGACCATAAATAACAAAGCCAAAATGGCGGCTAAAGCACTAACAGAAAAGAAAAAAAAAAAACAAAAACAAAATGAAAACCCAAAATCCCATAGAATTGTGCCAAAGAGCCGGGCCAAATGTGATATGTCAAATGCACTCGGATGACAGCGACCAAAACTGACGATGAAACACTTGACAATGATGCTGGTTGGGTTTAAAAATGAAATAAAAATAAAGCTAGAGCTAAAGCTAAGCTATGGCAGCGCAGCTGTACTTGATGAGTTGGAATCAAAAAAAAAAAAAAAAAAAACAAATTGGTTTAGGACAAAAACTCTTAACTATAACTGAAGTTAGTACAACTGTACTTGAATCACGAATTTCAAGTACGCAGTACATGTAGGCTTATGAAGGAGACAGTTGGTTTGGGAAATTTGTTGGAAGAATCTAAGATTTCTGCTTGGTACATTAAACTTTAGCTTGGCTAACAAGGCTAAAACAAGTTCGTTCAGAAACAATAAGAACACAAAAGTTCTTCGACCTTCTAAAGTTAGGAGATGTAGCAGGTGACATCTACTAACATATGGCGGCAAGGGATCAAATGAGTTGAGCAGGAGGGCGTGCAAAATTTTAGAAATTTTTTCTGTATGCTTTGGGGCCTCAAATAAATGCAGCGTAAGGGCTGAACATAGTGGGAGGGTTCTTAAATTGCCCCAACCCGGCTCAATAAATTTTGATTAGCAACTGAATAAGTGGCCGTGATATTGTAGAGGCATGTGCTAAGTAGCTAAAGTGGTGACACTGTCTAAGTCCATTGGACAACATGGTGATTGAACGCGCCTGCCATCACTCACCATGGATTCAGCCAGCCAGATCCTCAACACAAAGTCCACCGACCTCCTGCCTACACCTGCTGCTCACGCCTGCCATTTACGTGCGCCCAGTCGGCCTTGCACCTGCATGTCCACAATCGTTACATTGGTCAATCATTCACTAATCCCGCCGTTTTTACACTCCACTCAGCCGACTCTGGAACTACATGAAACCGATCAAGCATCCGACAAGATTTTTCGGACTTGTTAAAGTACGTCCCACAGTTGAATATGGATCTTTATCGCATCCTTCACCTTCGTCACCCAAACCTGATCGACCACAAGCAACCAGCTACAACTCAAGACGTTCTTTGTTTGGCAATTGATGCCAGCCTGAGTCTATCTACAAAGTTCTCAACCTCAAACGAAGGTCCACAACGTGTGGCCATCGAAGTCCACAACGAGTGGCAAATGAAAGTCCACAACGCGAGGCAACCTCAACCCTGCTTGGGGGAACTTGCTTGTTGAGCACCACTCGAAGCAACCGAGGCCAACCGAGGATACCATTGACGTAACTGCGCAAATCTGTACTCGGTGCACATGCTCAGTGCTAGGGATTCATCAGTTTCTATACTCAACGGAAACAGTTCGTCGACTCCACTACGCAAGCTTTCCTCCACATCGGGACTTGTACAAATCCTGTAGATGATCACCCCCGGACATTCATCCCAGATATATCACAAATTTTTAATATCATTCGTTCCTACATGGTCTCGGTATGGGGAGTACTGTGGCTGCCCTGGCCATACTAATCATCGTAATCAAGCGATTGCGTGGTTGTCCATCTCTAGCCCTAACGCGTCAGCAAATTAGTATCTGGCTGGCTCGGCTAACGCGCGGCTGGCGCCCACATCGCGCTATACGATCTAACGAGAATTGTTAGCAGTTAAGTTATATTCAAGAAAGTTAGTTACACCTATTAAACCTAGTAGATAAAACCATTTGGCAACCCAGCACGCCAGTGCTGCGGCAGCGAACTTTCTTTTGTTCATAACTCGAGTATAGTTCATCCGATCTTTATCATATTTATCGATAAACAAACCTGATTAATAAATACCTCTACAGCAGCCATGGTCACCAGTACCCCAGTACACATATAAGAGCCGAACGCATGCCGAAGCTGAGTAGAAGAGAACAAAAAGCCTTTCAGTCGCTGGCTAGCCCTTGATGCTGTCAGGTCAAGGTAAATTCACGGCGGTTTATTTTCGCGCACCAATACACTCACATTTTTTGGCAGCGCTCTCGTTGGCCAACGCTGCTCTATAGTGTACGAACCATCTATAACCAAAACTGTGGAAGATATGACATTTTTCCCAAATATCGGGGGCGGGAGGTGCAAAAATTGCAAATAACAAACAATAAAAATTTCAACCTGATTTAAGTACAAAATATTTTTCACCTAAGTCCATATGATTCTCATATCAATTTAGCTGACGACAGTAGCAATGAAGACGACGGCTGTGAAAAAGATATGAAATGTTTATTTTACTTAAGTCTTCTGTGCAATTCTGTGGGATTCTAAAAGGGCTTTAAATAGTGCGAAATGGGATAAACTGAGAGCGTCAGCTCCAATCTGAGTTACCCATTACTCAGGGTTAAAGTTATTTAATAGATTCAATGAATTAAGCTTCACCGTCTTAATCACGACTTCAATTACACAATTATATAAAACACACACACACTTGTTCTACTGTAATTCGTAAGCAGAAGCTGACTTTAACAGTTAACATTTGTTGTTAACTAACATTAAGAAATGTTGTATTGTTACCTGTTAACAGGAGCTGGATATATTCAGCATGGTTCTACAAAGTTCAATCTGTTTTCGCGGCCCTTGCCACTCACTTTAGGGGAGGGGGGTGCATCAGAATTCCTTTGCTGAGTTTTATATGTAAAAAGCAGCAAAATGTGTAGCATACTTGCGGGCGGCCCTCAAAAAAGTGCAATAAAATTGAAAAACAACAATGCGCCCGGGCAGTTATCGAGCGTAGCGTCGCTGCCTGCAGCTGCATTTCCGCTTAATGCTGAGCGATAATAAAACAGCAACAACAACAATTGCTCGCCGACTGCTGGGCCACGATAATGAAAGTTGGGCACAATGGACACACACACGCACACACACACACACACACTTGCCCTTGCATATGCATTGATTTATGTTTTTTAATTTAAAATTTCCGCATCACTTAACCGTTAAAAATAATAATAACAATAACTGGTGCAACAGCAGCAGGCCGCAGCAACAAAAGAACCAGATTTAAATATTGTAAAAATTGCAATGTAGGACGAAATGCTACATACATGTTTTAATTTCCGCATTACAACTCCCCCCCTATCCGTTCTGCTCCTCCACTTACAGATTGGGCGGCCACCAACAGCAGATGCCACAAAGTATGTCAACTGGCAGCAACACAATCGGCCACGGTGGCATCGATCGCGGCGTCGGTATGCCAATGGGTGCCGGAGGCACCATGCCCGTTGGCGTCGGCGGCGGCCAAGTGGTGGGTGGTCCAAATGTATCCGTTGGCCCGCCTGGCAGCGGCAACGGCGGTCAGCTAAGCGGCTCTCAGCCATTGGTTATGCCTGGATTCCCATTGCGTAATTCCCACTCAGCGCATGCGCCGCACTATTCGCCATATTCACCATCCAGGTAAGCTGAATTACGAGATTACGATCAACTTAAAGAAGCAATCCAATGCCTTGCATCTGCACTCGTACCTGGTCTAAGTGGCGTCAATTCCTTTAAGGAAAGACAATGACAAAATTGGCTGTTTCAGTTAAAAGACTTGAAAATAAATGCACCATACCGACTAGTCGAACCGATTTTGGATTTCATATTTTTAACAAAATTTCTGATTGCATACAAATTTGTGTACAAAATATTAGGTTAGGTTAAGTTGCGATGCCTGAGAACACTTAGGCCACATGGGCCCGTTGCGATGCCATATATTCCCTGTTAACCCTTTAAGTCCCGAGGGGGATCAATACTGAACCATTGTGAGGACAGAATAAACTTAATTAGAGCTGGGATCTCTAGCTCGGATGTCTCCGAGAGATTGTTTAAGAGGGGTTGACCCAGAATTCTGTCATACAAAATAGTAGCTTATTTTAAATTCGCATTCGTTTTGCTTATTTAACTTATTTACCTAACTTCGACCTTAAAACATATTTGTCAATTTGCTAAAATATGTCAAACCTCAGTGAAATAAGTATATGTGCATAGATGATTGTATATAGAATATGTGGAATATGTTATTATGACGGAATAATATGCGTTTTAATTGATTTTTATTTTATGGTACCAATAAATACAAGACAAAAAAAGTCTAGAACAATTCAATTTGTTTAAGCTTCGAAATATATTAACTTAAATAAAAGAAGTCCATAGGAACTAATGTGCATTTTCAATTTGTTTGCTTTATTATTCTTAATTTTACACTTTGTTTATAGTTTGGTAGTTAATGTGCTTTCCTTTTGGCGTTATAGCCTTATTAAAGTGATTAGGTATAAAATACACAAATTTTTGCATAGTTAAATTGCTGAAAATTCGTTCCCACTCTGTACCAAAATCGTGCTTTAGTTGTTTAAGTGTCTCAAACTTTTGACCATTCCTAAAAACTCAGGCAGACTGGATTCCCCAAAGGTCCTCAGTGGGTTTTAAGTCCGGGCAAATCGCTGGCCAATCCAAAACCGAAACGTTTCTGGATGAAAGGGAAGCCTTTGATGTGAATTGCTACCTTTTCTTGTTGAAAAATCCATTAATCCTCCCAAAGGTTATTTCCAAATTCAACAAGTTCATTTTCCAACAACTGTACATACATTTTGGCATTAGTTTTAGTTGGAATAAAACAAGTCCGACCCCTTCCTGCACGACCAAAAGCAGACAAAATCTTAAGGGATCAGCCACCGTTTTCCGCTTATGCCGGAATTGCCGTAGTTGTCGTAAATCGCTACAATATTTGTGGCAGGTATAAGGACCATCTTAGTTGAATTTTGTTCATCGGAGGAATCCACATTTTGGAACTCATTTGACAAACATTTGTATCTTTCAGCAAATGCCACAAGATCCTTCAGGTGTGATGGAATTAGTTTTGGTACAGGCACTCGGGAAGTACACTGCTCGCCACTTGAATAGGACACCCTGCATGCTCTCTTTAAAACTGCTCGTAACTCGAAAACGAAATGGTAGAATAACGGTATTTTTTACATATTATCTTTGAGCAAGCATTCTTCGCTCTTTCTGGTATATTCCAAGTTTTGGAATAGAACCGTTATAAAGTTGTTTGCACTTTTTGTGAGCATTCGCAAAAATCCAATGGAATTTTTGCGCCACTTGAATAGAACATGCATTTTATTTGGTCGGTATCGTTGACACGTGCACACAAATTTTGGTTTACTTAAACTTTTTGCTTTAATTGAAGTGTATATCAAATTAAAAAAAATTAAAATGGGGCGTGGCACTTCATTATCTGAGTCGGAGAAAGGAAATATCCAAGCTTACAAGGATTCTGGCCTTTCTATTGCCAAAATAGCAAAAAAAAAAGTCGACAGGAGCCGTCACGCCATAACAAATTTTTTAAATAATGAGGCTAATTATGGTAAAAACATGAAGGGCCGCATCCACAGTGTGCTTACCATCGCGGACAAGCGACTTATATTAAGAGAAGCTTCCAATTCGCACGACTCTTTGGCCAAGATAAGGGAAAAATGCAACGTTAAAGCCAGTTTGACAACCATGCGTCGTGTTATTAATAATGCTACACACCTGAAGAGACTAAAAATCAAGAAGAAGCCACCTCTTAACCCGGCTCGGAAGTTACAACGCCTTGATTTCGCGCGCGCACATGTCACCTGGACTTCGGAGTGGCAACGTGTTGTCTTTTCGGACGAAAAAAAGTTTAATTTGGAGGGCCCCGATGGCTACGGCTACTATTTTCATGATCTTCGAAAAGAACCACACCATCTTGATAAGTTGCACAGCAGTGCTGGATGCTGGAGGTATTATGGTATGGGGGGCCATTTCCTATTATGGCACCTGTGAGCTTAAATTTATTCCAACCACCATGAATGCGTTGTGTTATAATGGTATATTGAAAGAGGCCTTTCCACACTTCCAAACCCTTTTTGCAAATCTAAAATGGATTTATCAACATGATAATGCCCCTATACATACGGCCCGGATTGTTAAATCGTATATAGCGAGCCAAAACGTTGAGTTATTAAACTGGCCACCCTATTCACCGGACTTGAATATCATTGAGAATGTGTGGGGATGGCTAAAACGTGAAGTATATGGATCAGGTCAGCAATATTCGAGCGTTCCCGAACTAATCGCAGCTATCAAATTAACATGGGGCTCGATATCGTTGAATTATTTGGGAAAATTGTATGCATCCCTTCCAGACCGAATGTGTGAGGTTTTGGAGAAAAAAGGAGGCTCAACACACTATTAAAAACTTTTTTTGGTTTAAAAACATGTTAGTAATTTCTTATTTAAGTAATATTGTTATTTAAAAAGGATTGAAATATTCTTAAATGGTTTTTAGATAAAGTGTCCTATTCAAGTGGTGCAAAATGAAGACTCCAAAATTTGTTACTTATTGGTTAACAATGTTTTTTTGTATACTTACAACTTTTGAATAATTTTGTAATTTTCGTCTAATTACTACATTTAAATAAACTTTATAAGAAAACAAAAATTATTTTCCTAGATGGCTTGGTTTAGCAGCAATTAACAATAGAAAATCGACTTTAGAGATGTCCTATTCAAGTGGCGAGCAGTGTAATTCAAGTTGAGTAACCGAAACGGAAATAAATTTTAATTTGTATTTTATATTTGTATACTCCTTTTCATTTGATTGCTGATTTATTATCTTATGTTTAGCTCTTGCACTGTTATTGGTGAGCTTATGTGACAGATTAGTAATTATTCCAGACACACAACGATGTGGGAAAAATCGATACCATGAACATCGATTTTTTGCCAGTTCTACCACAAGTTACCTTTCGTTATTTTTTAATAAATTGGTTTATTGGTTTAACGGGACGCTCCCCGCCAAATTCACACCAAACTTATGTTAACGCAACATATACTTATTTTCTAAGAAAATGCTATCACACCACACAAAATTCATGATAACGGTACTAAGAATGGTGAGCAAAGAAAAATGTTGCATAGGTATCTAAAAATAAAATACAAGAACACACTTTTGTATACCAACAACAAATGTATAGTAAGATGGAGAAAAACATTTATGCACATATACTTATTTCACTGAGGCATGTTAATGACTTTTCTCAAAGATCAATTTTTGTCGGTCGCTTCAATGTTCAATTTATTCGGACATAAGGCACAAAAAAATTTTGAGTTATATGTTAAGGTTGTAATGGAAATTTTTCATAAAGTCCTTGGGCTTTATGTCATGTCACCTCTCATCAGTTTCTATTATTTTTAGTATTTCTATGAATTTTTAATAGATTAAGGGCCGATTTCACATCTTCTACATAGAGCCATCTGTCACATTAACTAACAAATAACAGAGTAAATTTATGGTTTATCTGACACATAGGAGTTATCTGGAAGAAGAGAAATCGGCCCTTAGTAATTTGTTGGTATTTTTTGGAAATCTTTTTAATATTTTTTGGTCATTGAATACAACACACATGTATAGTGCGAGTGACTAGCTGCTCTTCCAGAAATTTAATGAATCCTTCCTTGAAATTTGTACTCTTTATACCCTTGCAAAGGGTATTATAATTTTGCCCAGAAGTTTGCATCGCATAGAAATATTCATTTCCGACCCCATAAACTATATATATTCTTGATCAGGGCGACGAACTGAATCGATTGAGCTTTGTCTGTCTGTCTGTCCGTCTGTTTCTACGCAAACTAGTCTCTCAGTTTTAAAGCTATCGAGCTGAAATTTTGCACAGAGTCTTCTTTTTACTGCACGCTGCTAATATGTCGGAACCGACCGGATCGGATGACTATATCTTATAGCTGCCATAGGAACCATCAGTCAAAAAATGGGTCTTAGTGAGAAAAACTTTTTTGTTCTTAATGTTAGCGTTCCCAAACACGGTCATTATTAATATTATATGCTTTCTAACAGATTTGTAAGCTTTGGTCAAAATCGGATGACTATATCTTATAGCTGCCATAAGACCGATCGGTCGGAAAATGGGTCTTAGTGAAAAAAAACTATTTTGTTTTTAAGTAAATCGTTCGTAAGGACGTTGATTATGAATATTAAACGCTTTCAAATTAATTTGAAAAATTTGGTCGATATCGGTTGACAATATCTTAAGGCTGCCATAGGACTGATCGGTCGGAAAATGAGTCTTAGTGAGAAAAACTTTTTTGTTTTCAATTTTATCGTTCTTAAACTTGGCGATTGTTATTTTGATATGTTTTGAAAAAGATTCGCGAAATTTTGTCGAAGTCCGATGTTCATCTGACGGAAAATGGGTTTTAGTTACAAAAGTTTTTGATTTTTATGTAAGCGTTCTTAAACTCTGTCATTTCAAAGACAGCATTTGCAAGGGTATAAAAACTTCGGCACAGACGAAGTTAGCTTGGACTTCTCGTTTTATACAATTTTTGGGTTTAACCCCACGCAACGCTCTACATGATTTGCAGAATTAAAATTTTTGGATATTTTTTAGGTAGTTAAGACATGTCGTTTGATTGGAATTTTTTGTATGATTTATTGAATAGTTTGATACTTTTTGAGTTTCAGTATTTCGTGAGAATATTTTTGCTATCTATAAAATATATTCCACCAGTTACTTTATTTCACTTCAGGAATCTGCCCTTAAGGTTGCCTTCACACTGCTTGATGCATGAGACACAAGACAAGGTAGCGCAACCGGAAGTGCCTTTTCGCATGCGTAAGAATTTATATAACCACAAGGCTAAAACAGACAAAAAATCGAAGGCCACTCAGTTGTTACGTATAGTTTTTGACAGCTTTCGATAGAAGGTTCGCACTTCATCAGGAAATCGAAGCTGACAATGTCGGTTCGATACAAAAGATTACAACTTTGAGTCATCGAACCAAGGCCGACTGAGAAAATCAAAGCTGGCGCTGTGCGCTACCTTGTAGTAATTGTATCATGAAATTTTCTGAATTTGACAAGCTAACTTAAAACATTATCAACAGCAGGACTACTAGACTATTACTACGTTTATACACACAAAATTTATTGTGATTAATGCCCTTTAAAGTATGCAATGCTTTTAATATAAACCTATAAACCTATTAATGGTCCGACAATTTGGATGAATTTACAGTGTGGATTATGTATGACGCTGCCACAGATGGCTATCAATGTTTGCGTTCTAATATAACATTTTATAAGGAAATAAAGTTAGCATACTCTGATAAATTTTGTGTGTATAAACGTAGTATATCATGTCTGATGGCAGCCTAACTCTCTCATAATCTCTCATCAACATAGCTTTGACTTTTAACTCACATCTTCCCTATGCCAAATTCAGTCTCAGAGCTCAGTTCAAATTTTATCGTTCGGCATTCTACTTTAAAAGTAATTGAAAACAAAAATTGTATTCCTCCAAAATGCAACGCTTCATTTTCTGTGCGATGGGTGTGCTGGGTTCCGTTTCCCTGATTGTTGGCCATAGGCTGTATCGGGCCCGTCAGCGTCGCCTCGAGGTCGAGGCTATGTTAGAGCGACAGGCCAACATGAGGCGTCGCTTGGATCCTCTCCGCCGATGGATGCGGGTGGAACATGTTAAGCGTAACGCCCGGTACACGCAGGAGCAGCAGGTGGCCATTCAGCAATATTTTATCAATCATGTGACACAGGCCCAACGGGATTTTCATGACCTCCAAGTGCACAGCGGAGTTGCACACTTGGCCTTGGCCGCTGGGGTTTGCGATCAGCCGACACAGTTTTTGGTTTTACTAAGGCATTTTCTGCCGCCGCGTATCTGTGACATGCTGAAGTACAGAGTAGAGAAAATGTTATATCATCCCGAAGAGCCGGATTCGCAAACAAGTGAGGACGAAACTAGCCACCACCATGATGGAGATGATTCTGATGAGGAAGAAGAGACAGAGTTTACAATGTATATGAAGGACAATGGATCACGTGGAATGTAGAATGTGTGGCCAAATGTGAACTTTTGAAGTCTTGATGGTCCATTGCTTTTTTTTAATGTTTTTCTTAAATTGATTTGAATACGCTCTTAAATAATGCCAAGTCAATTGCTAACTATGTACGTTTATACTTTAATGTACCAGAAACCAAAATTAAATTTATAAAGTAAGAAAGTAAACAAAAAAGAAATTAATTGATTATTGAAATTGGTTAAAACCGGAATGAAATATCCAACAACTAGGCGGCCGTAATCAAATCGTAGTGCAAAAAGCCATTAAAGAATTAGGCCAAGTTAAGGCATCGACATATGCATTGAGTGTGTGTGCAATTTGTGTAGCAACACCAAATCCAAGCAGAGAAATCATTGATTAACCGGAACAATCCCTAGTCCCAGGGACAATCAAATCCAAATGAAAGGTACACAGAGCAAATTAAGTTTGTGAAAAAGTATGTAACAGAAGGAATCATTTCCGATCCTATAAAGTATATATATTCGTGATCAGCATCAACAGCATCCGTATGAACGAAGAGATCTCAGAGATGGTAAGAGATAGAGGTTTGACATGTATGGGACATATATTTCTTATACTTGCAGGTAGATCAAATTTATTTTCAATTTTTGCCACGCCCCCTACCGCCCCCGCAATTTGGAAAAAACGTCATATCTCCCAAAGTTTTGTTGATACATGGTTTGTACCTTCTAGAGATATTTAGTTATCAAGATTATTGATAGATTTGCCAAAGGAATGATAAGGATCGGCTGAACTATACTCAAGTTATGACCAAAAGTCAGTTCCCATCAAAGGTCTGTTCTGCTTTGGTTACATTAGTGGCGCCATCTCTTGGGCAGTTTTGAAAATCATGTAGTGGCGCCATCTATTAGTCAAGTTATAACCAAAAGAAAGTTCGCTGCTTACTTTTTTCGGTAGTTTTGTTGATTGATTAACTTTTAGGCAATTATATTGCTGCGAAAACCGCGACCCAAGGCTTGACAGGCGAGCTTAGCTTCTGTGTGATTAGCTGGGGTACTCTTGAAGGAGTCTTTGTTCTGGTGCAACGTTTTGCATGCGTTGCCTTTATTAAAAAAGTTGCCCAGCAGTTGACAAACTCATTGGCGTGCATGTGTGTGTGTGTGTGTGTGTGTGTGTGCTTGGGTCTGGTTTTTGTGGTCCTTGTGATATGTCAAGCGTCTAAAGCCACAGGACGAGCTGCTGATGTCAGAGCTTTATCCTCGCCTTGCGGTTCCTCGTCCTGTTTTCTGTTTGCCAGTTTGTTAATTACAAATGCATTGCTCAGTTTGCTTAACGCGCTGCTCCATCTCTCTCTTACTCACTCACTGACTCATCCTTCTCTCTCTCTCTCTGTTTTTTTGCAGGTTTCACATAGATAAACGCTGTCAGCACCGATGTTCCTGGAAATGCTTGAGCATCGCCTTAATATTTGTATCTGTCGTCCTAACCGCCATGTTGGCATACTTTGCAGGTAAGCAAAACTGTGGCCGGACGCGTCGCGATGTTACGTTGTCATAATGCCAACATAGTTAATGAAAAATACACATACATGAGCAAATATGCACGCTACTCACTACATACATAAGCATACTATATAGATATATGTATATGTATGTATGTATGCAAGTTTATATGTTCTATATATGCGATAACAAGGCAAATACATCAAAGTGTTTGCTTTACATTAGCGTTAAATGGTGTTAACTTACACACACACTCTCACGGGCAAAGAAACTTTGCCTTGGGCAAACATAAGACAGCACCTACTCCACACCCCCCTCCTCCTACCATGTTTAATAGATAAATGTGTGCCAGCTGTTCGGTTAACATCTGCACAATTGACAAGCAATTAGAAACCGCAAACCTCAAATCAGGCCCATACCCAGCTCCTACCCCCCCGCCCACCACACAAATCACATCATCAAAACCGCCAAATGAGCGCAGCGAAACACTATCGATGGGACATTTCGTTGGTCAGTCATGGAGAGACAGCTAACCGATCTTCGAGGGTAGTTTGATAATGAACTAAAGAAAGAGAAAAAGAAATTGGAAATGAAATATTTGAGACCTTAAACTGAAAATGCTGAAAGCCTCATAGTTTCGAGACATAATAAACTTATTCAAACAGAGTTTACTTCAGTGGTCGGCCATGTGAGCAGAGAAGTTGCCACTGGCTACTGAAATACTATGCTTTCGGCAGGGGCTGAACACATTTCGCTATTCACACCGACACGAGCCGAATGCACAACTTTTCAGTCACTGGCCAGCACTAATACACTGTTACTGTACACTTTTGGTCCTCGTTCTACTTGACAAACGCTGTTTTATATATAGATCAGGAGCCGGCAAAACACTGCTCATTTGGCGTTGCGCGATAGCGCGCTCACTGAGCACTTCTTTGAGCAGTATAAGCTCGTATACTGTCGGTGTGTCGCCGTCGCAACGTGTCGCTGCCGCAGAGCGCTGTTGTATACACATTAGATAGGAACGCGCCGAACTCTGATATACATAAATCGTGCACTAAACTTTTAAAAGCTTGACTTATTCGCTGCAAGCAGAGGTTAAAGAGAGAGAGCTTTAAGGCTCATTGGTTAAAAGTGCTCAACACTTTGACTACTTTTCTCTGCTGACTTGCAAATAATAATTGCAGCTTCTGAAGTTGTGCCGATGTCTCTGCTCCCAATGCCGACCCCTGCTTTCAGCTATCTACATCAGTCTAGAGTTACCGTTCGAAATAATATGTTTTTGAATGTTCTTTACATATTTGGTAATTGTCTTGTAAAATCCCCCTTTTTTTTTAGATGACACAACCGAAACCCAAGTGAAACTAATGTAATAAATAGAACCTTGTGTGACGAAAGGAATTTTGTGTCCTTCTGCGTACGGGGCTTTAAGTGTAAGAAGGAGTTTACTTTATCATTTAACCCAAATCTCCTACCGCAAAACCATTTCTTCGGGTTTGTAAACTGAAAAAAGCCCAGGCAAAATAGCAGCCCACCTCCCGCCCAACCGACCGACAGGCTCACACACTAACGTGTGACACGAAAACGCAAAGGAAAAACCTAAAGTAATGTTAGATACGGTCTAAATAAGTTAAATTAGTAGTTTTTATAGCAGATAGAGAAGCTTCCGAGTTGATTACTCGGTAGAGTTTATTGTAATCATCACAGAGGACACGAAACGGTTTTTGTTTACCAAAATGCGGTCGTTTTTGATTCAAATCAATAACCTAGTACTTGCAATTGTTTTGGTACACGGTGTTTTTGAGAGACTTCGGTGTTGCTGGAAGGCACAAGGCGACCATTACGAATTGTAACCATTGAGTGACCGAATAAACAGAGGAAAAAAGTTTTGAAAAATATTCATTCGTTTTGATTTGATGACCAAAAAAAACCGTTTAACAAAACAATTGCGATTCCTAAATATTCCTGATGGACTCCTTGCAAGATGCTCGATGTGAATGAAAAGAACAGAGGGTGTCGTGCAAAGCTCATTACGAAGAGAAATCTGATTTGAAACTTTGATTCTTTCGTTAGGTGTGTACGTAATACTCGAATCTCGATTCTCGATTCTCGATACTCGATGCTCGATGCTCGAATCTCTTTACTCGGTACTCTGTACTCGTTATTTAGTACACGATGCTCAATCCTCAATACTCAATACTCGATACTCTGCAATCTATACTTCGTGCTCGATACTCAGTTCTCAATACTTCATACTCTGCACTCAGTACTCGATACTCAGTACTCGATACTCGGTTCTCAATACTCAGTACTCCATAACCAGTACTCCATACTTAGAAATCGATCATCAGTACTCAGTACCGAGGGTTTGTGCACACTCAAACGGCAAATGACAAAGCGGCTGACATTGCAAAGTCAAAGGCGTACCCAAAAGAATCTGTCGCAAAGAGCTTTGCTCTTAAAATTGAAAAACTTTCGTTACCCTGGTCCTTTTTGGTTCACTGCTGACACTGTTAATTAAACTCTGTGATGGATTCATGGTAACAAAAAGCCAAGGTTGTAAACCTGTAATAATTTGGTGAAGGTTCGGTCCCTTGGTAAAGTGTAAGGTTCGGTTCGCCGACCGGCTCGTGTACCTAAGGTAACCTAAGGTTTTGGTTTGAATATGGATTTATAGGTTGTTAAATAGTTGACAGATTTTTGCAGAACGCGTCCAGATTATAAAGCTATGTACATATGTAAGTCGTTAAGTCGACAGGACCACATTTCTTATTGTAGTTCCTTTAAAAAGTCTTTTAATATTGTCTGGTTTTTGAATTTCGGAAGCCTTACCTTCTAATTACATACCCAGCCAGCATTTTATTAAGTTTCTGGTCACATTCGAGTCTTTTTCAAGGCCTCTGTGTGATTGAAACAGTTATAAATGATACTTTTGTCGGAAGTATGTGGTACCCTAGTCGAGACTCTTCTTGAAGAGTTGTTTATAGTTGTTCAGATTCGATCCATATTCCCAAATATTTGCGTGTTGTATTTCAATAAATCACATTTTGTACAGGGTGGGGCAACATAACTCCCGTATCGGAAATGAGCATCATTCCGCTCAACGATAGCCTGAAGGGCTGGAGGGTGAAAGCTGGGGTCTTAAAGTTTTGTAACCTCCCAGTCAGGCGTGATCATGCGTGGAGCAACGTGCAAAGAGCATTTGCCGTAGAGGCCTATTTATCCAACGGTCGCTCAGTGATCGCAACGCAGTGCAACCAAACTGTGACCTTTGGCGAGTGCAAAGGCCTCTGATGGAGTTGTCGGGAGTTTGTCTCAGCCCAGTATTGCATATTTGGTTTATTGACACATCCACTCAGGTGAAAGTGAGCTTCATCATTGAAAAACGCAACTGCTTCCTCAGGGACGTTTTCAAGAAACGCTTCACATCGATTTCTTCGAGAATTAAAGTCGCGTTCTGAAAGTTCCTGTGCCATGGCCAACTTGTTCGGCTGAAGATGAAGGTCATCGTGAAGAATTCGCATTATAGTACGCGCAGACAATCCAAGTTCCGCTGCATGCTTGCGAGCAGAACGCTGCGGTGATTGGAGAATTGATTGTCTCACAGCCTCGACGTTTTCTGGTGATCTGATGGGCCGGGCGCCAATAGGTTTTTTTTCACCACACTACCGGTTACACGAAAACAGTTGACCCAACCAACAATTGAACAGGGGCCAAGGGCGTGAGATGAAAATGATTTCGGAAGGCCCGCTGCGTTGCGATCACTGAGCGACCGTTGGATAAATAGACCTCTACGGCAAATGCTCTTTGCTCATGATCACGCCTGACCGGAAGGTAACAAAACTTTAAGACTCCACCTTTCGAATGAGACCACGCTAAGCCCTCCAGTTTATCGTTGAGCAGAATGACGCTCATTTCAGATACGGGAGTTATTTTGCCCCACCCTGTACATATGCATGAGTTATTTTGGAGTTTTCTTTATATCGGACATAAAATTAATCTCTTTAATCATCAAACGGGCTCAAAAAAGACTCATCAAGGCAATTCTTGTTGAAATGATCTTCCCAATGTTAGGTTGGTAAACTTGACTTTTGTCTTTCTTGGAATGGATTGGATTTCTAAAAAGCATCTTCAATCAATTCAAGCGATTCTGTACCATAAAATAGTTTGTTCCGGTCATAATATTGAGAAAGTTATTAAAGATCTTAAGAAATCGACTTGAAAGAATGATTGAACCGAACCATTTCTTTGTGTATAAGCGGTTTGATTCGGGTTCAGGTTCGGGAGCTTACAAATTTAAAAGGTTCAGTTCATGGTTCGCTTAGTGGAGATGCCTGCAGCAATGACCACCTCGCTGACCTTAAGCTCCCTGAGTTTTCTTAATTTGAAAGTATTTTTTTGGCTTATTGATCTGTTTCAGATGACTTGAACGTTCGTCCTCACTTCTTAACCATTGAAATTGATAGCGTAGAGTTCCCATGGACAATCAAATGCAAACAACAACAGAATACAAGCACCGCGACTCTGCGACACCATAGATGGCATGTTAAAAAGCGAATGTAAAAAATTTCCAGCTGTTTAATTTTGGTGCCCAGCGCTGATATACATCACACAGATGGATAAATTCCAGAAAATAGGACTCAAGTTAAGCATAAACGTTGTCAAATACAGTGTAAGAACGGGTTTACTCATTTCTAATACAAGATTCTCACTTTTTCTTCAATCAAGCGGAACTTTGTTCATTTCAAGAACATTTCAAATATTTGGTCTTATAAAATTTCGAAAATATTTCATTCTTGTTTCCCTCTTTGCAAGAATTTCTTTGCTGATTTTTTTGCTAAATTTTCAGCGAATAATTCGCAGAGGCATGTATCAAGCTTATCAAGCTTCCCTCTTATCATCTGGCAAAATGGAAACTGTGCTTGCCCAGCCAATTTGCCGCCTCGTACTCATTAGCTGACAATGGGCAAATTAACAGGAATTGTTGTGACACACGCACATATATGTTTGTGTGTGTTCAAACAAGCGAAGCACAAAAGTATGCTTTAAATTTAAATGCAAAACTTTTTTTTTGCCAAGCAAACGTTCGTTGTTTTTTCCTCCTCCCCGACCACTGGTCCGCCCTCTCAGTGCTGCTGGCCGTTGTTTTTGTTTACAACTTGATAATTAAACACGTTTGCCAAGCGAAGGGTAAAACATTGTTGTTGTTACCTTCTAAATTATATTTACAGGTCAATTTAATTTTTTTTTGCTGGCAACCTTTTGCCAACAACATTTTGTCCACCTTCATCTCTCTCTTTCTGTCTCTGTCTCTCTATCCACTCTCGCACTCTTTCTGTCTGTGTGTAAATGGAATAAGTTACCCTGGTTGCTGGGTAGCTTCCGTGCGAGAAGCGTTCGGGAAAACTTTGCACATTAAAATATGTAAATTTTAATTTGAAACAAAAGGGTTGATGTGGGGCCTTGTTGACGGCAATGGCGGCGTTTCTGGCACCTCTCTCCCGTTTTTTCTTTTTTAACTGTCCCTTTGGCTGGCATTTTATCTAGCGAAACATTGGAACAACATTTTGTTTTCTTTCTGGAAATCGATATTTGTCCATTTTAGTCTCTGTGGAATGATGTTTCATTAAAATATGGAAAAAAAAAGAGACTTTTGTAGTTTATTTTCAATTTCTCAAACATTATTTTCAGAAATTTTTAGTTCTAGTCCAATTTGAGTTGGAAATTCTTCCTCAGAAATAGCCACATAATCGCATGTCTCCGTTTCTATTTCCACTTGACAGAGCTACAACAATTCGGTTGACATGTAAACTAATGCCTTTTTGCCTTAAACGTTCTGGCCTAATGTTGTCTTGGCAGGAAGAAATTAACGTCAACAGACGTGCTTCAATTTGATAGATACACACACACACACACACAGCACCAAAATTAAATGAAATATACTTACTGCGAGTATCATTAATAAATTAAGAGTAGTTCCTATTAACTTAACAAGCTTTGGCCGTAAATGATAAACAAACAAAGGAAAGGAAGTGAATGACTGTGGCATGGGGGCGAGGGGGTTGAAACCTCTTAGGGTTGGGCTGGCTAGTCGTAGTTTTCTCCAATTAAATTTGATTACAACCAACCCTATCGTCTCTCGCTAATGGATATTTAGTTAGTTAAAAAGAAGGTCGATAAATGTGATAGTGTCTGTGTGCCTGTGTCTGTGTGTGTGTGCATCATTAGACTAAACTATGGTTAGTTTTTCACATTTTTCTGGCAAAAATTTTCACAAGCTTGCTCGTATGACTCCGAGAGGTTGAACAATTAATCTGAGACTTAAAAAAGTGTGTTGAACTTTGTAAATGACTTGCTATCTTGCCGCACTGATGCAATGGTTTTCCCACTGATCCGTAGCAAGATATAAAGTTTCGGACTTAGTATGAATCTTCCTTGGTGATACCTAGTCCAGGGACCGGCAAAAAACACATTCACATTTTGGCACTGCTTATGTGTGTGTGTCAGTCACTGCAGACACGGCATTGTTGGCGAATTAGGGCAGTGTCGAGCTTATACTGTCGATGAGTCGACTGCTCTGCTTTGTATGCACTTTTGTATGCACAATAGATAGGCCTAGTCTGATCAACTTATCTGCAGACCCATTTCCATTTAATATACGAAGTTCAGACGGTGAGCGTTTAAGCATTTTTGAAAAGTGTTTTAAGTGCGACTTAACTATCCGAGTTTACAAAGCAGAGCCGACCAAATGGAGAGGAAGAAGAAGTGTCATTGTGTTAATGAGCACGAGATTCTTCAGTCGATTAAGCTCAAACATTCATTCGTTTGGTATCTGTGTAAAAAACACGATTGACTTCGGCCACCGGTGGATATAAGCTGGCCGGTCCTGCTATAAAGACGTTTTCTTCTTTGAATATAAATAAAGGCAGAGGTTGCTTTTTTAGATGTCCATCACCTCTGCTTGCTACACTATACAGTAATCAGTTAGTTGGAACTAAAAGTTCAAGTCCAGCTTGGAACCATCTATGCGGATCCATCTATCGTATCGATAAATCTATATATCGTGGTTTTAACTATACAATATGCAATATTTCGACATGATAAGCCTTATGTAACGCCATATTAGAAAAATATTTACCATATTATCGTCTCACTTGAGGAATTTCAAAGCCGTCTGCACGGTTCTGCTTTGCTTCATCAAATCAGATCATATATATTTGTTCTAGCACTTTAAGCATCTTTGAAAAAGGTTTAGCTTAAATACATTTGTTTGCCTTTTTGAAACTTTTTAGATTAGAAATTACGATTTGAGAATTATTCTGTTCAAATCAAAGCAGATTTTGTAACCTCCGCTTTCTTGAAGCTTCTTTTATAGAATTCATTCAAGAATATTAAACTGTCAATTATCTTATAATGACTGCTAAGCAATCGTATTATTCGGCGAAATTTAATGATGCTATTTCGACTGGACAAACATGGAGTGAGCTCAGGAAGTTTGGTATTGGCAAACAAAAAAGTCGCAGTAAAATATCTGCCAACGTTAATGCTCTCAATTTTTTAATTTTGTGCAATCTGAAGTACCTGAAGCTACCTATAAAATGTACCTTGAAAATATGCCAAATAGTAACTGTGATAGAAGTTTTAACTTTATGTGTGTGAGTCAGTGTGATGTCCTTGAATCTGTTCTTAATTGAGCGACATGAATACAACATTTTTAAAATTCTCCTCCCACAAATTCTACCCCACATTACCCATATCTGCAACACAGTCCTTACGACATCAACATTCCCAGAAATATGGAAACTCGCAAAAATATTTCCTATACCAAAAGGAAACAATCAATTTCGACCAATCTCAATTTTACCATTTTTGTCTAAAGCAGTAGAACAGTTAATACCAAATTAAATATGTAAATTTATAACAGACAACTTAATGTTAACTAATAAATAGTCAGGATCTACATGTAGAAAGAATGTAGAATACAACGTAGAAAGGATGTAGAAAGAACAGAAGCTGCACCACAGCAATAATAAGCATAGCTGAGGATATAAGAAGGCAAATAGACAACACAAATGTGACACTTTTCACACTACTCGACTTTGGCAAGGCATTTGACACCATTAACAACGAATTCTTAATAGCGAAGCTGAACAGATTCTATAATTTCGCAAATACTGCTTTAAAACGTATTAAATCGTACCTATGTGATAGACGACAGGCAGTGGTTTCGGAGTCTGATATATCATCCACTTTGTACCTTAAGCGAGGTGTCCTTGGTCCCCTTCTTTTCTCATTATATTTAAATGACCTACTAGATATGTTGTCTAATTGTAATGTCCACATGTGTGCAGATGATGTGCAGATGACACTCTAAGCTGGAATGACCAAGTGACTAAAGTCGCTAGAAAAACTCACGGAATACTAAGACAGCTTTCGTAGAATAAATGTTATTTGCCGACTAATCTCAGACTCCTTATAGCAAAGACGTACTTGACACCTACTCTTTGTTATGGAATTGAAATGTTCGGAAACTGTGACGCTGCTTCGCAGAGACGACTTAATGTAACGTTTAATAACATATCGGTTGCTCTTCGGCAACCGTCTACAGGGCAAAACTATAAAAAATTATAAACACCAATATTTAACAAACAATCATTGCTAGGTATGTGTATAATAAGAAAAGAACTGACCACATTACATGCTTTGGCAGACAGATTTATGTATGACCTTGATTTTAAGACTTGGACTGATTATTACCGAAAATGTTCGTTTTTCGAGTTTTTATGACAGTTGTACCTGCTTGTGGGCCTATACCTATATGAAAGAGTAACTAAATGAAGTTGGTTTGTTCTAACGGTTTGTTTATTTTGGTCTCAGCTACAACTTTGTGCTGTATTACTTGTCCAAATTTGAAACGGATTTCAAGATGAAGTTGAAAAACTGTAGATAAGTAGTCAAAACTAGGCTATTTTGGGCAACTTTTGTAATTTTGAGCATGAAGATATAAATTTTTTGATTTGCTACAAAGAAATGTTTTGTGGGCCAACCCAAGTACAACAACTTTGTTTAAAATTTAAAAGCAAAATTCACAATATTTTACGAAATATGGAATCGTTAGTCCTACTCTGAAGCTGAAAGCTTCAAAGTGCAATAAAAAGAAAACGGCAGCTAATCAGATCAAACCAAGACAGGGTTTTTATACTACCATCATACCCTTTCAGAATTTTTTGGTCCCGACGCTATCAACTTTTTTGAGTTCAAAAATGTGTCACAGTGTTATAGATCTCTGCTACTATAACATAAGATAATATACATTAGACAACCATTGTATTTACATATATGACAAAATAAGCTTTGCCGTCTCAGCGAGAACTTTGAATCTCATTACTAGTCAGCTCTGAACGCCAATTTTTTGTAAACACTGTTCGGTTGTGGAACCAACTCCCACCAAACTTGAAGAGTATTAGTAGTGTCACGCAATTTAGGGTCAAGTTACATTCCTATCTCCAAATTTAAATTATATATCTAATTTTAATAATAATAATAAATAGCAATGAAGTTGTTGGTTAGCGATCTTTCTAATTGTAAGAGTGCTGCTTGCGGGCTCGAGGTCAAGAAGAAAACTCAATGGAATTCAAGCAACGGACCAATGACATCCACATTTCAGAAGAGGAGAAATTAGTGTCATTCGATGCAGTCTCACTATTTCCGAGTATTCCCACAGATTTAGCTTTAGACATCATTCGGAAGAAATGGACATCAATACAGGAATACACCAGCATACCAAAACTACTGTTTATGGAAATTATAAAATTTTGCATCGTTGAAAATAGATATTTCAAGTTCGAGGATCAGATATTCACCCAATTGAAAGGCATGCCAATGGGATCCCCAGCATCTCCAGTAATAGCTGACATTGTGATGGAAGAATTACTTGACAAGACAATAAAGAAACTGACGCACCCACCAAGACTGCTCACTAAATATGTAGACGACTTATTTGCGATAATCAAGGAAACCGAGGTCCAAAATACACTAGACGCACTCAACTCTTTCCATCGGAACTTGAAATTCACCACGGAGTTGGAAATAGATGGAACACTTCCCTATTTGGATACGACTATCAGTAGACATGGAGATAAAGTAAAACTTAAATGGTACAAAAAACCCACAGCATCAGGACGAATGATCAATTTTTACTCACCCAAAACACCCAAAAAATATGATTATAAATACAGCGGTTAGCTGTATTAACAGAATGCTGAGTATTAGCGACGAGACATACCACAATGACGTTATTTCCGAAATTAAAATTATACTGCAGAATAATGACTTTCCTATGAGTGTTATAAAAACATTAATAGAGAGAAACAAGATAGCAAACCCAAGAGAGGATAGACAACCCAAGTCGTATAGGTCACTAACCTATGTACCGGACCTCTCAGAACGTTTTGCAAAATCCGATTGCTTCAACAAAAATGTCATACAAATAGCTCACAAACCAACAAACACAATGGGACAACTATTCAACAAGACGAAGTCTAAAATTGACAAAACAGACAAAAGTAATGTGATATACAAAATACCATGTAATGGGAATTCGGAAAACGCGTGCAACAAACTATACATAGGAACAACAAAGTCAAAACTCAAAACGAGGATATCTTAACATAAATCCGATTATAAACTCCGACACCAAACGACCATACAAAAAACTGCACTGTCGACACACTGTATGGAGAGCGGACACTCGCCGAATTTCGAAGAAATCACAATCTTACAACAAGAGAACAACTACAAGAAACGCTTCACTCTCGAAATGTTACATATAATAAATACAACAACAGACAAGAGACTAAACTACAAAACGGACACCGACAACTGCGCCCACATATACAGACACCTACTGAACAAACAATAGCTTGGTGTTAAACTCCACGTCAAGCGTTACAGACGTGTTAAATATTGTATGTAAAAATGTTCAAAATTTTGTTTAAATGTATTGTTATAATTGGTGAATTGTTCCTTGTAGTGTCCCTGAAGACGGATGCCGATGTGCATCCGAAATATATTGGAAACAAATCAACAAATGAGTTTTCTTCTTGACCTCGAGCCCGCAAGCAGCACTCTTCTAATAAATAGCAATACTAACTAATTGTTTGCTGATTCTTATATTTTTGTGACTGGTGCAATAATCATTAAGTATACACTTGTAGCACCAGGAATTTTTGTCAAATAAAGAAGACATGCAAGAAATCAAATAAAAAGATACACCATTTGCCATATTGCGCAGTTTACTTGTTTTTTAATAGTATCGACAAACATCAGTAGAACGGTTTATAATTCATATTTAATTCACAAAATTCAATGAGTGCACGTTCAGTTTCTCCACACTTAACAGATTTCTTTAGGAATTATTTAGCAAAGTTATGATTTTGAAAGTAAGAAAAAATGTTTTCTTAAATAGTCAATGGTTGTACGTTAGAATAAGCCATCTTGAAACTTTAAATATTCAGTTCCTCCTTTTGGCAGGTTCATCATGAATTTGCTACCTTTATGCCAGGTCTGTTTGAGAAAAAGTCCTACTCAAGCCTCTAGTATAATCCCTTCCTGACTAATCTTATAAAGAAAGCTCTGCTTCGAGTTGAAGAATTTTTAGAACTCTTTTTAGAGATTGAAGAATCCAAGGTACAGCAGATTAGTAAATTCTTTAGCCTAAATCCAATGTGAAGCAATATGCAATCCGGATTTCGAAAGCACCGAAGTTGTATCACGGCATTAGTAAAGGTCACGGAAGATATTCGTAAGCAAGTTGATAACAGTCAGGTTACATTTCTGACATTACTTGACTTTAGCAATGCTTTCGATACGGTAAATCATAAAATTGTATGTATAGGTACTAAATTACTGCCATTAAACTTATCTCGTCCTACCTCTGTGGAAAAAGACAGACTGTGATTACCGCTCAACAGAAGTCAGCAGTCTTGTCTCTGAAACGTCAAGGTCCTCAATTTTAGGTCCACTTCTCTTCTCAATGTATGTAAACGATCTCCCTTTTTCGTTGTTCAACTGTTATGTTCACATGTATGCCAAAGATGTCCAGCTTTATGTCAGTTATCTTTTAGACAGAATAAATGAGTATGTAAATCAATATAACAGTGAATTGTCTAATATTAGTTAATGGGCTCTTTGTAAGGGATTGTCACTTAATCCGTCAAAATGTAAATGTATTGTTCTATATAAAAAACAGCTGAGAGTAAAGGGTTATCCTTCTTATCCTGTTATCAACTGGGCTGACATTCGGCATGCTTCGTTTCACATTTGAGCATGATTTTTCGAGTTTTCGAACTAACATTCGTTGACATTGAAAATTTTTAAGTATCACATTAATACTTCTGCGTATCAAATTAATATTCTAAGGATCAATTTAATACCCAAAATATCAATTTGATACTATCTAGTTTCAAATTGATACAAAAAAATACAATTTGAGACAACGCGTATCAAATTGATATTGATACAAATATTAATTGGGTATAGCAGCGTCAGCTTTTAAGCTATAGTTGGTAGCAAACACAACTTCATGACCTTCAACTGACAAATTATACATATTCGCGTTACGCATTGCTATTCTGAGCACTTTTGAAAAAAGGCTTTTTGCCAAATAAATTCCCAAAATTTCCCATTGTGCCATGTGACTGTGTGTGTGTGCGAGTGTGTGTGCTGCCGGGTTATAATTGACAACAACTCAATTTGCGGCAGGTATTTATAATACAGCTCCGCCTCATTTCAATGGACACTTCCCTTTGCCTCACAGGTGATGTGGTATTTTTAGCTCCTGAAAGTAGGCTACACCATGTGCAGAGTCTTTGTACGCCCCCCCCCAATCATACACACAATATCATAATTTGTGTATCTGTCAGACTATCTTCTGGTTGGCGATAATCGACCGCAATGTCAACAATGTTGACAACAACTGGACAGCCCCATGAGCCGCACATAAAGTTGTACAAATGTTTGCCTGGCGATTTACCAATGTGCCACTTTCTATCACAACAACAACAGCAGCAGCAGCAAGCTGCAAGTGCAGCTGCAACAGCAACAACAACAACAACAGCAACAATGGCTGACAAGGACCACAGGACAGCAGTTAACATGCTTGACTGGCAGCTGTGCCTGCCGCTTTTTGGTCAGGATGTGCGCATTGCAGTAGTTATCGGAAATAGGTTAATCGATTTTTAAGCGGATAACTATCGGAAACGCTTGCGATATGCTCTGTTTCACATTTCCTCTCCCGCTCTGCCTGTCTGAGAAACTTTTGCCTCTGTGCGGTTGCCTGCAATGACCGCCCCATGGGGCTGCTTCTTTCTCTTATCGGCGTTGTCATTTACAGCAGGAGCAGCAGCTGGTCGTCTCCTAGTTTATGGGATTTTATTTTCATTTCACTTTACGTTGCGGTTGCTGGAAATTTAATTTGTTGCTGCATCCTTCGAGTGCTGCGGTCAAACTCTCCAAACTCACAAAACAGAAATTGGATACGCACTTGGCCATGTGCATTGGCATGTCACCTGCAACCGATCAGATCCCTATATCTGTTTATACATATAGAATTTTAATTGCCCCTTTGCCACAGTCTCGTACAACTAATGAGGCACGCAGTCAACTCTAATTGCTCCTACTAGAGCGAGAGTGAAGGTCCTCGGCGGCTGCTTCACACTTGCCCAGGGTCAGAGGACAAAGTTACGAGAAATTCATGAAGCATTTTGCTTAATTGCACTTCCTTGAGGAAAAATCATTTATTTAAACGACAGACACACACACACACACACTCACACTCACACCTTCCAGGGTCTCGTCCTTGTGCAAGTTTAAATTGAAATGTCTTTCAAAATATTTTTGTACGAAATTCAAAGCAAGTTCGCTCTGTGGCAACCAAGAGAAAGCTGCTGCCAATGTAATGGAGCATTTCTATTTGACTTGACTCTGCGAATTAATTGAAACTTGTTTTTGTTTCATTCTTCAAAGTGTTTTCCAAATGGGCCTGCACCAATCTTTCGTTTCCATTGACTCGCCGAGCTGTGCTCTCTTTTCTGCTAATTGACTTTCTTTGTTGCGGTTGTGCGTGACATTTGTATTTCCGGCTGATTGGTCTCCCATTTGGACAGGACATTTTACTGAGTGTTCAGTGCCCTATGCATAATTCGTGGCTCTGGGCGCAGAGGCCAAAGGAAACCGCAGAAAGAACGAATGATGTCCAAAAGTGAGGCCATGGGGAATCATCATTCACTAATTGACACAACTGTGGCATTGTTTTATCTGCTTGTTTTTGTGTTCAAATCAATTGTGACATCAGCAGCGTTAAAGTAGCAAAAGTTAATGGTAAGCGTGCTCCGAACATTTTGGTATACAGTACTGTCGACTGTCTTTCGACTTGGTTAAAGTCTACTTACTCTACTCGTGAGGCAAGTACATTTTCGGATCTTGGTTTAACTTTTTCTGGCATTCAATATCGATAAGCTTTGGTTTAGGTTAAGCTTTGTACTGCACAGCTTAACGCAGCGGTAGGCTTCAAAATCAAACGAAAGGGCGCAACAGCTACAAGAACATAAAATTTACAACATTGTTTTTGGGTACACAAATTGTTCTTTGTTGCCTTTGCCGACAAGGCGTTTCAAATCCCAATAAAAGTTTGATTCTTTTGGTGTTTTTCAACCTTTTTTTTTTGTAAATTTCTATTTCGTTTTAGTTTTAAATATTGTTAATTTGTTTGATGTTCAATTTGTTGTTGTATTTTATTTGTAACAGCTCGTTATTAACCATATAAAATCGCACCTGTACGAAAAAAGTTTTAAAGGATTTTTGAAATTTTAGCAAAAAATTGGTTGCTAATTCATTTTCCAAAATATTGTTCATCGCTAGCCAATACTTTTTTCCATTATTCTGGCAATTTTTGATACCAAATCATCGTCATCAAAGAAAACAAATTTTTTGATCGGCTACTCAGGATGTGGCCGAGCGCTGTCAGTGTTGCAAAATTACCTTGTCGTGCCTTTGCTCGTTTTCTATCAATTCTATCCGTCCTATTCAATGCGCGGTTCAAACGTATTAATTGACTTCGGTAGAGTTGCCCTGTGATGGTTTCATGCGGTTGTAGCAGCTCAGAGTACAGCACGCCCAATTAGTCCCGCCAAATACAGAGCATCACCTTGCCACTGTGAATATTCGTATAATGATTTCAGATTAACATAAAGATTTGATAGATAGCAATAGTATACTGTAATAGTACCGTAATGTAAAATCGCGAAATTTAATCAATTTTATGAGTTTCGGGTATCATAAAGATTGGATAGATCGCAATTGTAGACGCCTAAATTGTTAGATCGAACAGTCCAAAAAGACGGGTAAATTGACGGGTGAAAATTGCAAAATTTTATAAATAGTTCAGATCATCATGAAGTAAATCTTGCACCAGAGAATAAAGTCAACTTTCAATATATATTTTTGACCGCTGAACTCAAATCAATTGTCTCTTTTGCTCCAGCAAGTCAGGTTTACGATACATTTGCATAAACGTGTGTTGAGCGAGGTTTGCTTACATTTGTAGGTCCTGTGGCCACATTAAGTAACCTTTTCCAACCAAATTTGTTTTAATTTAAGCTGAATTGAATGTCGTTACAGAAAAACCCAACGCAAAGTTTTGATTTTGTTCATAAGATACAAATTGTGGGATTTTAATATGGAAAATATGGTAATTTTTTGATAATCTCGGTTTTTTTTCCAAGTTTAAATTATTCTGAAAAATGTTGTGATAATAAAAAAAAATTCTCCAAAATTATTAGTTGATAGTTCTTTGTCTAGTTTAATTTATTAAATTTTCAGTTTTTCGATATCACCGAGTTATTAAAAGATATAGCCCAAAAACTACAAAAAATTTTCGATATTTTTGCATAATAATTACCATTAACATTTTTTGTAGTTTGAAAATCACAAAGTTGCTATTGTGAAACAAAAGTGTGGACATTAAAAAATTATTTTACATTGACTTTGGTTGATTTCAAATACATTTTAGAGGTAAATATTATTTAAAAATTGTAATAATTAGTCGTTAAGTTTTGTAGTTTTTGATCTATAACTTTTAAATGCGAGATGATATCGAAAAACTGAAAATGTGGTAAATTAGAGGAGACAAAGGACTACCAACTGTTATAATCTGAGATTTTTAATATCAGCAATAAATTTTTCAGAATTATTTAAACTTGGCTAAAAAACGATTATATTAAAAAATTATCCATATTTTCCATATTAAAATCAATAAATTGGTATCTTATAAACATATTCAAAACTTCGTGTTTGGTTTTCCTGGTAACGTTATAATCAATCTAACTTGACAAGGTAAATCAAATACAAACAATTAGCAAAATACAAATATAAACAAACCTCGCTCAACACATGTCTGTGCAAATACATATTTCCTAAATCCTGACGGCTGGAGGAAAATGGATAATTGATTTGAAATTCAGCGGCCACAAATACATATGAAAAGTTTGCTATCTTCTCTGGTGCAAAAGTTGGCCTCTATTTGTAAACCTGTGTATTAAGCAATTGAAGACGGGCAAAGAGAAGGTGTCGGTCATTATATGTGAGTTTAGATTGTCATGAAGATGGGTTAAATATGAAGTGTAGATCATACGGTCCAAGAATTTACAAATTTGCAAAATTTTATGAGTTTAGATTATAGCGAACATTTAATGGTTGGCATTTGAAGACGGGTAAATAGGAGGTGTCGGTCAATCGGCTTACAATATATAAATTATCAAAAATTCTCATATAAGTTTTGATTGACATGAAGACGAGCAAATATGTACTTATGACAACCGCCATTTGCTCATTTTGATTTATGTTTTCTAAACCAAGCAGCTAATAGTGTACTACTTCTGTTTAAAACTGAAAGCTTACGTTTATACCAGAATCCGATCAAAATTTCAATATTTTATGATTTTTTGTTTAAAAGATATAATGGTTTATTTATGAATGTTTCTTTGTCAAAATAATTATGCCCACTACTGTATACTGGACAAACGGACCAAAAAATCTCGAAATTTGCCAATTTTTATGAGTTTAAATTATCATGAAGACGGATGGTGAAGATCGAAAGGTCAAAAAAACCTGATATAAGCTAGATGAAGAGTTGATAGATGGCAATTGTCAAGTGAGCTTCACATCCAGAGCTCGCCAAAAACTGTTCTGTTACAGACACAACGAAATGAGGTTGCAAAAAAACACTTTCAATTCTGTATTGCTCAATAGCTTTTTTCGCTCAACCACAGAGCTCCTTTTTCTTTTCTGTTTTGCTTATGTCTTTCAATGACCGTTTTGCCGAGAGCCGACTTCCAAAGTGTCTTCAACAAACGTAAGCGTGGTTGTGACTGGGATGTGTGTGTGTGTGTGTCTCAGTCAACGATCTTTGTACATACATACGTGTAGTATTAACCTATCAAATGAAATGCAGAAAATATTAGTTTTTGTAATTGCTTAACGCCTAAAAAACATATTTATTTAACTATGTACATTCTACATATAGTTCACAAGCCCACCGTCTACCACACGAACAAAACAAATATCACTTTTTGCTGACACTTTTTGTGTTTTGCTCATTTGAAGACAGTTTCTCTTGAGCGCTCGCTCACAAGTGCCCCTCTCAGTTGTTATTGGCAGACCGTCGCGTATGTTTTGATCAACCGAAAATGCGAAACAGAAATCACATGAGCAGGGGAAAAAAAGTGGTTTGATCAGTGAGAGACCGAGTCGTCTTTGTTTTTTTCTGTTTTGTCAGTGGGCTGATGATCGCACTGGAAAAACTGTTCGTTGTGTGTTCTGAATGGGCGTAGCAACGCAAGCCTTCCACTTGCTAGTATATCTATAAAGATATATAGCAAAGCAAATAGCTTAAAATATTTAGAAAATTAGCCTTATTTAGTGAAGTAGGACAGATTCTAATCAATAAGAGTTTAATTTTACAGAATTTAGACAACAGACTATTTAGACATATATCATAACTTATCATTGATAAGTGTAAAGGCAGCTTCAGTGTATAACAATTCGTAAAAATAGTATATTAATATCGCGACAAAGTAGCCCTTGGCATTTGTGAACGGTTTTTCTACTTTTTCACTATTTTCGTTCATCTACTATATGCATACTGTCTTTGGTTTAAGTTAAAGGAGTAAACTGAAATATTGATACAAAAAAAAAACAGCTAAACAACATAATGAATTCCTTTGTTGGCATTTATCTGTGCTGAGAATTTTTTTAACATGGATTTTTTATAAAACCTAAATTGTTTCAAGTACCAAAAGTTACGTGTTTTTGCTACCGAATAGGGTATTTTACAGTAGGATTTGACAGACTTTCTTACTTGTTTTTATATCACTCATACGCAGTGTTGGCATTATTTATAAACAGTTGGCGATGTTTCCATTTGAAATTCGATTCGAAACTTAGAATGTACTAAAGAATTCAATGTTAAAATGTTCAGCTGGCCAAAATTCAATCAAATTGATTAATTAAGCAACAATAATATACTTAAGAAGTGATGAAATGTACTTTCTTCTATTTGGATTCGTTTGCGGTTAGGTCTGATGGGCCGTCGGAGCATCATAGGTGTTGCGTTGAGCTTAGATTTTATGGGGGAGCAAGTCAAAATTTGAAAAAAAAATGTTTTGAGGTTTTTAATGTTTTATTTATTATTATCGGTAAAAGATTAGTATTCCGGTCTTCTCACAGACAATTAAAAATAAAATATTTCTTTCATGCGAAAAAGTTGCGGGGTCATCCATGGTTTCTTTTTAAATGAATTTTGAAACAAGCAGGTTTTGTACAAAAAATATCAAAAATTTCCTTCGATGGACCGCAAATTATAAAGAATCATCATGCAATAAAGTTGCGGCGGTCAACCATGGTTTGTTTTTAAATCTTTATATTTAAGAAATGTTTTAAATGCGCGGCACTCTGAGTGGTCGTAAAAGAGGTTGTGTCATCATATAATTTTCGGTGACAAAGCGTTTTTCAAAAACTCACACCTACACACAAAACATAATTAGGATCTGGCAGGAATGTTAAAAGGCAAATGGCCACATTTGGCCGTAAAAAGGAGCAATATTTCGAAAATGTAAACTAATTCCGTTTCCACTAGCGAGTTTTAAAACACAGACCGAAAACATACAATTTTAAGATCGAATGGTTTCAATGAAGTTAAATTTTTGAGGAAAAATATGGAAAAAGAGAGCGCCGTAGTCAACCTTTTTTTTTTATTCAATCGCGCGAAAGAGTATAATAGTATCTTTCCACAATCCGCTCAAACAATAAACATTGAGCTAATGTATGGTAATGGTAATTGAATTTTTTTATTTGACATTTGATTTTTTCAAAATTCGTTTGAAAAGAAACCATGGATAAACCCGCGATTTTTTTGCATTTAATTCTTCATATTTCGCGATCTATCTAAAGTAATTTTTTTTGTTTTTAAATTTACAAAATAAAGTCAAGTTTTTTTTTTTAGATTTTTTTGGTTTGTTCATCTACAACTTTGTCCCCTGTAATTCCGATTTTCAAACTCAATGAGGGGGGGATTGATCATCTTTATCCCCCCCTATCTAAGCCACTGGCATAATATAATACTTGGGCAACTGCTAAAACGTTAACAGAGAATCTACCTAACCACAGCTCGTAGGATCCTTTTGCATAGTTTTGTCCGAGTAGCTGCTGTGGTGTATGAGCTAAGTGAGTTTGCTTGGACAACGAGTTAACCTTTCCATTCCAATCTATTTCCCTGACCGACAATTCTCCTCAACATTGCTCCCACACACACACACACACAGACACACACACATACCGGGGGAAACTGCGTGCTGCGTTTAATTTATTATCTACGCTTTTAAACACAGCAGCAGCAGCAGCTGCTTGCGAGTCGAGACGAGTCGGAGGCACTGATTTACAGTAACACACAAAAAGCTAAAAGCTGCGGCTTCTTGGCTATCCGGGGGGAAGGTGGGGAGTGCTGCGGTGTCACAGCATTGCAAGTGAACGAAAACAAATTTACAACAAACCACGAGAAAAATGTGTGATGCCACTTGGCAACCCCCAAAAAACCCTAAAACCAGTCCCCGCCCCACAGCCCCCACCGCCAATCGCCTAAAATGAATTTAAGTTGAAAAGTTGTGAACAATTTGGGGGCGGGAGGAGGGAAAGCTGCGTGTGGATTTCACTGATTTAATTGTTTGCAGCACATGCTTGAAATTTATCTTTTTAAAAATAATGTATTAATTTTTGTGGCCACCACCCCCCGGTCCCTCCGCCCCGCGATTGCCCCGCTTTAGCCGCCCATAAACTCATTTGTGTAAAAAGCTTTTTGTGTGCCGTTTCCCATTGCGGTAAATGAATTTACGCTTCGCCTCTGTCTTTTTCTCTCCGGTTTTCTCCCTGTGTCTGTCTGTGTGTCTGTGTGTGTGTGTGTGTGGGTCGTTTTATGGTTGAATAGTTTTAAAACTGCGGGGGTTAAGAGCAGCATCCAAGCGGCAGGTGAAGCAGAAACAAGCTTTTTCAGGCGCTCAGCTTTTAATAGTGGCTAATATTTTGCTGCTCCCTCCGCCTTTTCGCCTGCTGTTGCTGCTTCGCCTGTTTGCACAATAATTTTCTATTAATTAAGCGCAAGAGGGTTTAATAAAATTAGCAAACACTTGCGGGCGGGCTATGTGCCAGCTGCTTGTCTGCTGTGTGGGAGAGTGTGATGGTGTGGATGTGTGTGGGTAGACATTAAAAAATACCCACACTCTCACACAGCCATTGTCAGTTAATTAACAAACACACGCCTCGGTTTGTTTGGTTGCCTCGTCAGACTCCTTAATTTGATTTGCATTTCTCTTCTTGAGCGTGTGTGTGTGTGTGTGTGCAGCTGTCAAGCCCATTTCTCACCAACGCCATCAAAAACTGATGAATTGACAGCAAAAATGTATGGCCTACTTTTGAGCGTCGGTGGGAATTGGAATAACTCTTAGGCGGGTTTTGGACATTTCCCTGGGGCCAAGAGGATCCGATAAATTCCTGGTACCTTAAAGCCCGGAGCTAAAGATAACACCCCGGCTTTTGCTATCTTATATCTTTCGTCGGACTTTTTCAGTGTCATTTTTTGTCTTTGTTGAGAGTCAAATGTGGGAATAAATGACTCATTTTCTGCATAGACTGCTCTTTTGGTCAAAAAGTACTGTTATTTTAGATCAGAGATGGGCATGCACACATATCGATACACTTTTCACACGCATACAAGCACAATTTGCGTGCGCCCCATTCGTGTTCTATAAATAGCTTTCAATGCTTATAGCGTACGTGTGATTTTGTGCAGTCGGCCGCGGCAAAAGTCCTATGCACACGAGGCAGAGCGCGCTGCCTCGTGTGCATTGGAACGTCGTGACGTGCCCATCTCTGTTTTAGATCAACAGTTAGTATCAGGGTTGCAAACCGGTATAAAAACCGAACCGGCTCGAGCCCGGTATCCCGACATATTTTTCACAGCGAACCGAACCTTGAATCGAGCAAAGAGAAACCAAATATTTCAACCTGAACCTGTTCCGACTCAATTAAAATTATACCTAAAAAAATCTAAAGTACTGGAAAGCGATTATAGCCTAAGCTTTTAGATTCTTTATTCAAGTCGTTCAAAGCGAAAGTCGTTAAGCGACATATTGGTAATAATTTTCATAGACTTCAGTCTCACTTTCAAAAAGAGTTTATAGATCATCATCGACTTTAGTCTAAGTAAAACGCCTTTCCAAATATGAAGAAATTCGAAATATTATTTTGTATATTTTTAACATATTAATTGATTTTTGTTGTTAGATTGCACTAGGCAAGATGATTTTCGTGTGCTGAACACGAATCTGTTTTCAGAAATGGTCCATCACGTCGAGATTTTTAGTAATTTGAGATTAAAGTTGCAAAAAGCGCATATTTTGACCCTTTTCAGACGCGTTTTGTGGGGAACCTATACTTTTATTTTGATTTTTTTTATGATATTATCGTAAAATACCATTTCTGAACTTTAAAATAAACTATCCCAAAGAATTGTACGATTTTTTTAAGTCGAAGATAAAGCATTTGGAATACATAGTCTCGATGATAATAAAATAACAAAACTGTCTACTGCACAAAAGTGTGCCTTGCAGAAACAGTACAACCGGCTAGTAATTTGTATAGAATTTCAATGAAAATTTTCAATAAGACCCATTGCATACTTTAGGGGCAGCAACTGAACTCGGATACAATTACTAAAAATGGTTTATCTTCTTTGGAAAAAATCGTAGAATTGTTTGGGATAGTTTATTTCAAAGTTAAGGAATAGTTCTTTCCGATATTATCAAAGAAAGTCAAAACAAAAGTATAATTTCTCCACAAACCGCGTATAAAATGTGTCAAATAAGGCATTTTTTGTATCTTTAAGCTCAAATTACTAAAAATCTCGACTGTGATGGACCATTTCTGAAAACAGATTCGTGTTCAGCACACGAAAAACATCTAGCATTACCACCGACCCTTCAATATACATACTGGAAAAAGGCGAATTTGTTTTGCCTTGTGTTATTTATTTAGATGTGAATATGTTCACAAAGCTCGAGAGAATACATACAATATATAATATGTTCTATGGGTACATTTTGAACTAGTCTATTGTGACAGGATTATCCTGGGTTGCCAGATGTATACTTATTCACAACAATTTTCAATTTAAATTGGGTAAAACGTGAGCCGAACCCAGGTTCGAACAAAAACCTTAAACTAATAACCTCGAATCTAAAAGTTTCGAACATTAACCATTGGTAAGTTTGGGTTCGAACCAGCGACTCCGAATAAAACGATAGGGTTTATAGTCCTGGTTGTTATAACTTTTCATTTTAAGTTCTTTTAACAGTTCATTAAAAAATTGGATTCAACTGTTAATTAACAGTTCGCTAAACGTTTCTTTTAACAGCTATTTAACAGTCCTTTTAACAGCTCTTTTATCTGCACGTTTAAAAGGGTTTTAAAGTTTTTTTAATATTCTTTTATTAGTTGTTTTTTTAATAGGGAAAATATTATCGATATATCGAAATATCGATGTTTTTGCCCAAAATGACAAATATTATTATCGAATATTTTTCCGAGATCGGAAATTGAATATTTTTTGGTGATATTTTTGTTTTATATCGAATTTACACTGCGGTCGTACGACTTTTTCTGGGGCTTCGACCTTTTTGGTGTTTACATTAAGCGAACAGTCGCAAATAGTCCAAAACGTCAGTCAGCTGTTTTTTGTTTACTTTAAATTAAATTGGAGTTTCGGTGTTAAATTTGGAACATTTGTCTACAAAATGGGATTTCGGAGATGTGGATATAATTGTTTTTGGAAAATCTGCTAAATCGCCATTTAAAGGGAAAGGGAACAATTGCAAAAGTCATCTAATCAGAGCCATAATGCGTGAATGCCACAATCTGCCTCCACAGTAAATTCATCAATGCAATTCACAGCACCCCACCGGCGAATCCGCGTTCCACACCATCGATTCAGTCCTCCTGCTGGACCAGGCACCCCATGATCAGTCGCAACAAAGATATACCCACTCACTTTACATATACGGCTCTCGCTCTTGAGCTGCAAACCGAAATCTGGGACTGCATCACATTGGCCACCAGCTATGAGACGATTAATTAGCATATTATTAATCAGACCCAATTCTTAATGCTTTGTCGATGCATGTAACCACAATAATTCCCATTTGAATGAATCATTAGCTAATCCGTTGTATTTTTCATTTGAAGAAAAGTTTCGGGTGTTTTTGGGAGGCTGACATGCCCAAGGCAACTCCTGTCCAACTTAAAGAATTTTTTCGAATGAACGCGGGTGCATATTCCGATAGCTATCGATAAAAATTACACAATGCTGCCACATGTTTGTGTTAAATTCGGTCTGGCAGCACTGCTTCTTTCCGGTCGTAGAGTCTACGACCGTCCCAAATTCAAAGTCAACTGCCATAATTTTGTATGGCCTGACGACCAGTCTCAGTCAAAAAATACCAAAAAAAGGTCGTACGACCGCAGTGTAAACAGCGTATTAGCGTTCGGCCACGCTGTTGCGAATAACTGTTTCTTGTGCTCTGGACATGTAAAGCAAAATGTTTAAAAGTTATTTTATTAAAGGTGATGCATAGAAATCGCAGTGCAAACTGTGCAATATAGTTGTAAAGACCAGTGGTAACTCAACAAATATAAAGGCACAGTTAAAAGCAAAGCGTAGAGAAATGTTAATATAAGTTTTTTAACGTTGTTTACCCTGGATCGGGACCCCATTAAGTTCTGGATGGAAGAGAAAGACTGACTTGGCATTGTCATATCTTATTACACCGGGAAGCTCCGTGCCATCGGAACGCTTGGCTTCGGCTATAAAAAGTGTAGTTTCTGACACCAGAAGCCGAATGACCAATGAGCACATAACTCAACGGGTTTTCCTTAAATCTCTGTCTAACGATTATATGTATTATCAGAAGTTTTTACGTTTCGTAGATTTAGCTGAACAAGTTTTTTTTTTATACTTTGTCGTTCTCTCTATTTAAAAAGATGATGAATTTAAAAAGCAAACAATTCTTTCGGTCCATAAATTTAAATTAATGAATAAGTTGGCAGAACTTCTAATGTTAGAAATGAAATAAAATATAAATACAACTCATTGAAGTTGGACAAAAGATCGCTGATGATCAAACTGTGGTAGCTTGTGAAATAGCTATACGATCAACCAGCCTCCTTTGTGGTGTTGTGCGTGTCTTGTTTTAGACAATGTTATGATGAAATAAATCTTAAATCATAACTTATAGACCTAGAGCCCGCTAAAAGTTCTATGATTCAAATCTTAAGGTCGCTAAAACAGTCACATTGTAAATGTCTTTTGGTAATTTAATATGATATAAATTAAATCTATATTTTTTAAGCGCAGTCAGAATGTAGTTCATATTACGCGTCAAATGACGCCTCAATTACCTCAATAGACCTGTTCATTGTTAAGATCCGGATTTTGATTCGAAAAATATACGAAAATCATAGATTTTGTTTACGAGGGTTTTTTAGTTTTGTCGGTTTTTCATTGATTTTGTTTTTGCCGGCTTTTAATTGCACACAATGCGTTAGCTTCTTTTTGTACAAATATCATCCCTTCTGTCTCGACGTTGTGACCATCCTTGGACTTCTTAAAAAAAACCTTATCATTAATACTTATCGATATATTTGACATAATTACAATTTGGCGGTTATTTTCAAATAACTGTCCAAAGACTACATCTGAGTGTTTTTAACCTGTTTTTAAACCTTCTTTTAACTGATACTTTAAGAATTCTTTTAACAGTTCCCTTAACAGTTCTGTTAACAGTTCCTTTACAAGTTCTTTTAACAAAGATGACTTATGGCAACACTCACACTATGGAAACTAATCACAGCTGCATAGAGAGAAAAATCCAACTACATTGAACTCAAGATGAGCGCAATTGTTACCAAAAACAGCGTATTAACGGTTTTTCGCATTTGTAGTACATTGTTCTCACTTCAAGAAAATGTTTTTTTCAATCAAGTTGAACTTTCATCATGTCAAGAACATTTAGAAGAATTGGCCCTCATAAAATTTTAAAATATTTGGTTTTCGGTATGAGTTGACGGCAACTCATTTTCTAAATAGGTTTTTTTTCTCTGTGCGAACATTGTAGATCTAGTAAAAAGATATGTCGTATCGAGTAACTTGATCTTAAATTATGCTCTGGGTCAAATGTGATGCCTTTGGATATCTGCCAGCAAACTTGTATATTGGGTAAGCGAGGCAGCAGTAGCTCGGCAGCATTCCTATTGCTTTAGTACACAGCAGAGTAATTTGTGAGTTGCATTTTGTCACTTTTGTGCTTTTCCATTACACTGCAACGATACTTGGTGGTACTTTACCACTCCTTGACTTGTCGCCATAATATTGGGGTTACATTTTAATGAGTCAAAAATTCACAGAAGATACATTTGACGAAATCCTTTCCGAATTCATTTCCTTCAGATTAGCTCAATACTGAAAATAGCTCAATTTTATATAGAACTGCTTATTAGAAAAGCTTGTTTGTGCTGCGAATCAAGTTCGGATCGAAATCTGAAGAAAAACTGAAGATTATTGTAGTCTTAACTGTATGAAAAGTAATTTTGTATAATTTTTTTTGTTGGACTTTAGTTCTAAAAACAATAAAATTTTAAGTTTTGACTTTTCGTGCATTTTTATAGCCACTTTTTTACATTTCTAGCAATAATTTTTTTCAAATTTAGCAACTTTTGTGTCTTTATATGCTGATAACACTGGTTGCTTAGCAACATTTCTAGCTATTAAAAAATGTTGATCTAGCTTGTTGAGGCCCTGAAGAGTTGGCAACACAGAATCACAGAATGTCCTAACGCGTTAGCCCTTCTTGCTCGATAATTTCTCAATAGCTATCGATATTTGGAGTTGGGCGCCTATTTTAACCAATTTGACGAAACTCAAATAGGCATTAATTTGTGACCCAAATGATTATACACACAATAAGCTATTTCTTCAGATTCCCCATTTCTTTACCCCATCACATTCAATTGAATCTTTTGCTGATTGGTGATTCTAAACATTTGTTCTCTGTGCCCGCCCGTCTTCGTGGGGTTATGTATTTTTGGCCGGGATTCGTTGCGGCTTGGCCAAATGTGCGGCCATAAATCGCTCGCTGCGAAATTTCAAGCCATAAATCTCCACCCTGGGAGCGGCAATAATGTCTAGTGTGGCCAGCCACCAGCTCTTACCCAGCTCAGTTAGTAACCCACCAGCTGCTGCTGCTGCTGCTGTTGCTGGCGGCCGCTGCACTGCATCCTACAGCCTTTTTCACACATAAATTTCGGTATCATATTTTAACGCCATATTAATATGCACACACGAGTATAAATCAAAAATCTGAAGTCTGAGCTGGGTAGCTGGCAAGGACACACACACAGCCACCACATGCGGCTCTCACACACGCACACACAGGCGGCACATGGACACAAAGTGGCCGTTGTTAACACGTTTGAATTTTGCCTAGCTATCGTTTATCGATAACTTGGCCCCACAACGAATTTATGAGGCGCCAGCTGCAGCTGCCAAAAGGGAATCAGATAAGCAAAAGGAATGCAAATAGGAGAAAAATGCGCCAAAATCTAAGCGTGCATAATTGCTCAAGTTCTCTGCTTCCTCTTCAAAACTCCTATTTAACCTTTCTTCTCTCTCTCTCTCTTTCTCCTTATTACAGCTGTCAGTTCGATGAAACCGAACCTGGACAGCACCAACTGCATCCTAGTCCAAGATGTCAAATCCCAACCCCACGATCTACGCGGCGGCCTGGCCAAGGCCAATGACAAGCAACAGGCGGGTGGAGCTACAGCCTATCCCACCGAGGAATCGATACAGACCAGCACTTCGGATCATGGCGGTGGTGGAGCTGGTGGCTCGACAGCTATTGGCGGCGGCGGTAATGTTGGCTCCGGTGCCACGGGCATACAACAACAATTGCTGCTTCAGCAGCAGCAGCCGCATAGCGTCAATCAACCGCTGACCCCTCAGGACGCCACGAACACCCAACTGCAGGATCAATTGACCTACGGTGGACTGGGCCTGGGCATGGGAGCGAATGGTCAGCAGCACAACAATCTGCTGCTCCAGCAGCCGGGACACCATCATCAGGCCCTGCAGCCACAACAGGGTGTGGGCCAATGGCCGCAGGTGGTCGAACTGAAGGACTTCAATGAGATCTATCATGCCAATATACCGGCCTATCAGTTCTGGACTCTGGAATTCCGCAATAAGCATCCGGCCTTCATTCGCTTCAACTTCACGCTCCCCTGGGGCGCCCACTTTGCCGTCTATTCGCGTCGCAATGTGGCTCCATCGGTCACCCAACATGATTTCGTCGAGTTTATCAAGGGCGGGCGGCTGGACAGCCACCTGAGACATCGTCGGAGCATGGGAAATGGGTCGCTGCCCAGCAAGGAGTTGGGTTTGATCGATGTGTATGACCACAGTGAGGATAACGATGACGGCGACGAGCAACGGCACCAGCACTTGCATAAGTACAGCTACGAGGAGGATGCTCAGGATGCGGAAACGGACAGCAACTCAGAGGAGTATTTCGATGTGGAAACGCCTTTGGATACGGTCAAGCAGCATGTCCAGCGAATGGGTGCCCCAGTCACGCATCAGCTGAACAAACGCTCGGCGGTGGACAATGGGCTACCGGCCCTGGATATGGATGCCATGACGGTGAATGTGTCGCTGCTGCAGTATCTGGATACGGGCCTGTGGTTCATATCCGTCTACAATGATGAACTGGTCGCCCATTCTGTCTCACTGCTGGCCGAAGAGGCCGAGGGTGTGAGCACCACCTGTCCAAATGATTGTTCCGGCCGTGGTAGCTGCTATTTGGGCAAATGCGACTGCATCGATGGCTATCAGGGTGTGGACTGTTCAAAAAGTGAGTACCAAGCAAGTTGACCTCGAGAAATCTCTCGGAAATTAACGGCAAAAACTTTACCCAAAAGTTGAGCTGTCAGCATCACCTGGTTTATTTTTGTTTGTTTGCTGTAAATCCCCAACTTACTCAAAAAAAAAAAAAAAAAAAAACACCCAAATTCCTGTATGCTGAGGCTACTTGGGTGCCCTAAACACAGTGGCGCGAAAGTTGAAAAAAATTTAAGAAAAACAAAAAAGGGTTGAGCTTTCAATTTGAGCCCCAAGCGATTGAAAATTTTCTGAAAAGTTGGAAGAGAACAGGGTTAGAGTTTAGTGTTTTTTTGTTTTCAAATATTTTCTAGTGTGACCATATGCGCGGAGACACAAAAATACTTAATTCGCATAAGCATGTAGATGGTTTTAAAATCAATGAGGGTGAAGTAGATTTCTACGAAATTCATCTAGATGGTTAGCATTGAACATTAGCAAAGCAAATGCAGCAAATCCACCTAGATTTGCAAAAACACCAACACAAGAAAACGGCCCTAAGCGTGTCACAGTTTGGTATTTTTGGACTTATCGATAGTTACTCGTACTCGTTGTTATCGTTAATAAAGCACGTACTCGGTTTTTATCGTTACTGGAAAAAAGTATTCTCTTTAGTTTTGCTCTGCCTGGCAACCCTACTCAATTTGTCAAGTCATTTCATTCCGACAAATATTTTTAAACCAAACGCTTGACCATGGATAAACAATCTAAGCTAAGCAAGGAAGGTCTAGATATAGAAGGAGACAAATCCTTCGTGGATGGCTTGATCGAAAGCCATCGTGTGAGTGTTACTCCGGAAGTGCGTGCTATGCTGCTGGATTTAACTTACAGTAAGTTTTCCCTTTGCTTGAACAAAACTCTACCAAAAACTAATAATTTTAATTCCCAAAAAAAAAAACAATAAAGCTGTGACTCGAAACCAACTATTGGAAGCTAAAATGTTTGCCGACTTTTCAAACAAGACCGACATCACTATAGATGACGTCAAATTTAGTCGATTAGCCAAAGAGGCTAACGAGAAACCCGAAATTCGATCTGGAAAATTGAAGAGTTGCTTAAATATGGAGCCGAAAGATCCCAAGTTGCAGCTGGACGCTCAGCAGCCTGGCACTAGCCAGTCGATTGCTAAAGCTCGTAAATTTATGCGTACATGGAAGATCAACGCATATCCAAATAATTAGATGGTTAATACCGAAGAATAAAGCATTATTAAAGTATTTGTAATGAAATTTTGACTGTTGAAGATATTTTTAGACACAGACAGCCGAGCGGAGCGTAGCATATCAGCTTGAGCAAATCCAACGCACAGAGCACAATGCGAGCCCGCACACCCATAGCTTAGCTGAGCGGAGCATTTTGTATGTAAAATTCATAAGCTCAGCTAGCTCAGCTCCGCTCCGCTGTCTGTGTGCGAGGGGCCTGATGTACACTGGTGTACACTAAATGCACGACTTTAGTACACCCTTTTTACTCTACGAGTAACGGCGCAAATTTTCCATACGAAATTATGCATGGAGGCGCTTGACACCCACTAACAAGTTGAGGCAAAATCAAATCAACATCCTCGGCATGAAAAGAAAGAAAAGGATTTCGGCTTCCATATTTCAGGCGACAGCAAACAGGTTTGGCCAAAAGAAGCAGATTGAACTCACTCCCTGCCGGCATGTGAGACTAGCACACCTCCCTCTGGCACGTTGGTAGCCCGGCTGAAGCTCGACGTATTTGGTGGGGTTCTTTCTTTGAAGGGCTAATCTCATCCAGAAACATATTCAATAATGTAGAATCCTGCCAATTCTTCAAACAAAAAAAAATGAATACACTCGGAGAAAAAATAGAGAATTTCACTCTTGAATCAAGAGCATTCGTTTTTCAAAAGTACGGTAAGAGTGAAAATTCTTGATCCAAGAGTGAATTTTTGATCCCGACTTGATTCAAGTATGAATTATTCTCAATATAAAAAACTTGAATAGAATATTTATGGTGGGGGTGTCTGAGATACACGAGCGACCCGACCCGACCGACGTGGTCCATTAGTAGCCTGGATATAACAGGCTTTGGCATTTCATCAAGTGTTTGTTCGGTTACCAACTGGATGAGCTCCTCGTTTGAAAGAGGTTCTCTGTCAGCATCGAGCAGCAAGTCCATCAAATCAGCTACTACTAAATCAGAGTCTGTAACGTCCCAGTCTTAAGTGTATACGACAGCGCTCTGCGGCAGCAACGTCGACACACCCAAGATATACTTAACAAGGTAGCCGCAGTCGCTCTCTCTCTCTCTCTCTCTTTGCATACTTCTTATATGTCACTCTGTAAACAACCCTTGTGAGCGACGCATCTCCGCCGACGAATTTTTTTTGTGTTCAGCTTCTTATTTAAGAAGTCGTGAGAGAGCGAGTGCGACTACCTTGTTAAGTATACTGCTCTCTTTTGCAACAACAAAGAAGTGCTTAATGAGCGCGCTCTCGCGTGGCTAAACACACACAAGCAAAGCCAAAATGAGCATGTGTGTTTTGTCCTGTTATAAATCTTTAAAATCAATATCGTTTTGCTTAACTCAAAATGTTTTCTCGAACCGCAGAAAGAGAATTAACTTCCATGATTCGCTTATGTTGTGCACTGCATCTCTGATGTTGTAGTTTATCAAAATTGTTTTATCGTAGATTCACCATCCCTTGGCTGACAAAGTTTACGAAAAGTTTAGCCTTGAAAGTTGCTATAGCTCTCTGATCCATTGGTTGAATCAGAGCTGTTGTATTATTGAAAAGGTACTCAATCTCCACATCTTCTGATAATTTGGGTAAATTAACCGAAATCAGGGCTTAATACCGGAACCGGTACCGGAACCGTTGACCGAAATAAACCGTTTCAAATCAAGTATCGGAACCGGAACCTATACAAATTTTTATTTGAGAATCGAAAAGCGTTTACTGATATTAATGGAGCCGATAGCACCGGAACGAAATCGAAACGTTAATACCGGTACAGTTTCGGTTTTTTTACCCTTACAGAGCGCATTGTAGATTTGGTCGATTTGGTAGATTTGGTCCTACAGGATGCTAAAATATTTTCAGCGGAACACATTTTCAAAGTTTGCTCCAGTTTTGCGGCTGCAGATAACAACTTTCTTCTGCACCGAAAAGTGTGGGACTCATTTTTGCGAAATTGTACGCATATTAGAACCAGCGGAGGTGGCCACAACTAAACTTGAAGCCGAAAATCTTGTTTTGGGTGATTTTAATTCCATTTGGATACACTGCAAATTAGAAATATCAAAAAATTCGTCGTCTCTACCAAAACAGCTACTGGATTCCATTAAGACTTTTCTCGCACTTCAACGTGTTCGAAACCATGAAAACATTGTTAACTGGTGGTCAGAATCCTCCACAAAGTTCCCAGAATTGTATGAGATATCAAAAGTTGTGCTTTCTGTTCCAGCTACGCAGGTTGGCGTGGAACGCCTATTCTCTGGCGGAAAATTTATAATGAATCCCCTAAAAAGTTGTATAAACTCAACCACATTGAATGCAATTATCTTACTGCGAGCAAAACAAGAATGCTATATTAGTTACATAAGACGTGGACGATTCAAATTCAAAGATAAATTTGAAAACTAAAAATATATAACTTAATTTGAGTATTGCCGGCTCTAGGTCAAGTGAAACACACAAAAATGTATGATGTTTTCCTAAGGAAAACCGGCAATACTCAAATTTCTACAATTTAGAAAGGTCGCTAACTATCAACTATATAACTTAATAATATAATATATGGTGACATGAAGCCCATATAAGAAATTTCGATCACAACTTTGAGATATAACTCAGACTTTCCTGGGCCTTAGGCCGGGACATGATGCCCATGGGCGTTAAGTCCGTATTTGGATTTGAATTATTTGACAACAAAGATACCACGTAGAGAATGTAACAAAAGACTGAGGCTTAAATTTAGTTGCCATTTAGTAATATTCCATCTTATATTGGCTAAAAAACAGCGAATAACTCACCATTGAGAAAATTTTTATATGCATAACCAACACGAATTGGAGGACCATGGATGGCGATTTTATGTTTGCATATAATTCGAAACACTTTTTTCTTTTAAAACCGCAACTACCGACTGTTTTGAAGTCAAATGTAGCAATTAAAATAGACCGCTACAACTTCTGAGAAAAGTTCTTAAATATTTCTATGGCGGTCGGTGCAACACTACCCAACAATTACAGTGTATTCCCCATATTTTTTGCAGATTCACAATTCTAAATTGAAGATGCTGCCAATTGCGAGTTTCAAATTTCTATTTTCTGACAATAAGATTTCGCGTTTATAAAAAATAATGATTTAGATTTATCGCAGAATTTAATTTTTCCAATATTAAAAAAAAAATAGTACTTATACCGTTACGTACCGGTATACCGAAATAAAAATCCGGGTACCGTATGGAAACCGAAACCAGAAATTAATTGAAAACCAAAATAGAACCTTTAACCGAAACTTTCATTTCGGGACGTACCGAAAACGGTACCGGAACCGAAATTCGTTTGGGGATTAATCCCTGAAAACAAGTAAGAAAGACGGTCAAGCCCGGCGGCCTGAACTGGTACAGAGTATATTATTATTATTGTATATTATTAACATACTCTCGCATTTGCTTCCGACTATGGTCGAAAGTTTTATAATACATCCAAGGATTAACGCGGTAATCGTCCAATATTTTTGTTATACGCTCATCTCTAAGTTTCGCTCCCTCTCTCTCACTAAGATTGCCTTTGTTGAATGGAATTGGCCGTTTTTGGCTCATAACTTCAGAATCGCTCATCCGATCTTTATTGTTCCTTTAGCAAATCAATAAATAATATTGATTACTAAATATCTCTAGAAGGTAAGAATCGTCTATCTACGAAACTGTGGGAGATAAGACATTAACAGACATAAGACAGACGGCAGGAGGCGTGGGAAAAATTGAAAATAAACTTGATGTGGCTGCAATATTTCTACCTAGTACGCTTCAGTTTATATTTGTTCAGTACATTTTGAGCACAGGTACAAAATCTTATGAACTTAACTTCTTGGGGCACAAATTGTAGTTCGTTTGTCTAACTCAATTGCGGTACCGGAACCGAAAATCGTTTCGGGATTAAGCCCTGTCCAAAATGAGTAATGTCTTGTTGCTCAAGTTCTTTTCCTTAAAACATTTGTTTTAACTTCTGGGCAAACAGTCACCGAAAAGAATCTTAGTCATTCAGCCTTTCTTATCAGATTTCCAGACCTTAAAAACTCCTTGGATTTTCTGAGTGACATATTAACAGAGGTTTTAACAATTAAGTCACTAACAGTTCCATCAAATGCGTGTGTATTCTTAAGTGTTTTTGCTTATTTTACCAAAACGTAATTTTGGCGTTTTCTTGGTCAGGCGCGCTACGTTTTGCTCTATCCAACTAAACTATTTACCGTATAATGAAACATTAAAGGCCGTAAATCAAATAACTGCCATATTAAAAAAAGGCCGTTAAAGCGAAATGTCGTATAAACAGCGCCGTAGAGCGAGGTATTGGTGTAATCTTATCGTATAATATTTCTAATATTATTAATGTTAAAGTTTGTTATTCAATCACGCAGAAATAGCTGAAGGGATTCGGATAAAATTTGGAATACATATAGTTGATTACCTGGAATACGAAATAGGCTGTATAACTTTAAGATTAAGCTTAGATTATTATCATAGCTCGTAAAAAACTCTCAACCGTTTTTTCAGTTCGCTCTGCTCACGTCACTGACCGAAAAAACAAAACAAAAGCGCTCTCGGGCTTCCCGCAACCGAATGTGTTCTGTTATCGCGCTCACTGTTAAGTGGCTGTGGTTGACCACACTGCACGTATCGGTCTAACAGCAACCGCATAACAGGCCCAACTCAGTCAATTGGTCTTAAAATGCGCGCTTCTCGAAGACCAAACTGTCAAAATGTTATTTGAAAAGGTTCCGTGAGCAGAGAGAGTCCATGCGAGAGAGAATAAGAGAGCGCATGGAATTTGCTGTATACATGGAGTTTCGTTGTTGTACATACAGAAATATGCACGGTTAGATCTTTTAACTTAAACTTGATCAATTCACATCAACATGTAAGCACGAACTGACATACAAACGCACACAAGTGCATCGGTGCTCAAAAGACCTTTTCTATGCTTGAGTTTGACGAAACGGTCCCAACAAGACCAGAGAGAAAAAAACACAAAATAATGTGTTTCTCTCCTCTCACAACCAAAGAGAGGCAGAGAGCGTAGTTAAAGGTCTTTTCGGTACCTCATTTCAATGTGGTGGCATAAAAGCTGTCGTTTTCTGACAAAGGCAAACGGGGGACCGATTTTTGCGACCTCTGATTGTTATAAAGCAGCAATGCCCAGCCGTATGCTGTTTGAGTATGTGTTGTTTTTGTAATTGCACCGAAGATAGGAAATCAATGATCGTATACATGCAGGGCACGAGTTGTACAAAACGACACACATGCAAACGATTTCGTGAGTATGCGTCGCGTAGAACAGAAATCGGTTTTGTTCTCTTCTTTGATTGGTGTTTGCGCGCGCAAAAAACTGACCAACTACAATTTCATTATTGGTATTGGTGCTTTTATTTGTGGGTATTGGTGAGTGCTCTGGGCATGCCTGTTATAATGATTTGATAGATGGCCATTCCAGACGGGTAAATAGAAGGTGTAGATCAAACGGTTCCAAAAATCGCGAATTTTCAAAGTTTTCAAATAAGTTTAGATTATTATGAAAATGGGTAAATTTAAGGGTGGTAAAGATCGAGCGGTCCATAAAATCGGAAATATGAAGTTTTGATAGAGATCAAGGGTATACCACAAGAAGGCGTATATTGAGTTAAGATCATCATGAAGATTTAACAGACGGCAATTGTAGATGCGTACATTTTTAAATCTCAATTGTCACCATTGAAAATGGATATTTCAACCCACTGTGCAGAGGTCCAACATATTTTTTATTTGCTGTTTGTGTGCCTTTTTTTTTTTTTTTGGCTTGGTTTCCTTTCTACTTTTGTCTGACACTTTTCAATACCATTTTGGCTATTTTTCTCATCTCTCTTTCTCTCGCTCTGTCCCCGTCTCTTTCTTACAGGCGTTTGTCCGGTCCTGTGCTCGGCACATGGACACTATGGAGGCGGCGTCTGTCACTGTGAGGACGGCTGGAAGGGAGCCGAATGCGACATTCCGGTGGGCGAGTGTGAGGTGCCCAACTGCTCCAGCCATGGACGCTGCATTGAGGGCGAGTGCCACTGTGAGCGTGGATGGAAGGGACCGTACTGCGATCAACGTAAGTGTCAAGGCCCTCTGCCTGTGTGTGTGTGTGTGAGTGTGCTGCTGACTTGGCATAAAAATGCTAAAATTATTTATTTGCCTTGTTTGCAATTTCGAGCCAGCTCTCTCGGCCATGTTGACACTGGCCGATAAGGCCTGGACGCAAAAGTGGATGCCAAAATATTTTAGTTATTATGCCGCCTCGACGTTTAGTTTTGTTCCGTCCGTCTTGGTCCCCCTTTGCGCTCGGTTTAAATTGACAAAAGGCGAGAGGCGCAAGGAATGCCCGCTATTTCGTCGCATACTTTTTGGGTGGGTGCTTAAAGTAGTTCCGGGGCGTTGATGAGATTTTTGGTGAACGAACTTAAATTTGCTGCTTAACCACTTGTAAATGAAATTGCGTTTTGCACAATATGGGGCAAAGCATTTGCTAATCTACTGATTGTGGTGGGTTACAGTGTGCTGTGGCAAGAACTTTAGGGATTTCGTAGGACAGCTGTGCGTTTTAGGCTATAAGAAGCGTTTCGTTCCGCTTACTCTTGTTTAGAGTTAACACAAACATGCTTATTTTGCGGCTTTACGCCAGGGTTTGTCAACAAGAGCGAGGCCAACAATTGAGAGCGACTCAAACCAGCTCTGATCTACTCTCTTGGCAAAAGCCTAGGCATGCGTTCGACTCATGTAGGTGTGAATAGCGAAATGTTTAAGGCCCCACTGCTTAAAGAGAGTGCACTTTGTTTTCATGTTTCTATCAAACAGAAAGGCGTCATAGGAACCGGTTCGAAGGCGGTTTATAACTGTTTCAAAACTATTTGTTAGAAATTGTTTGAGTTATGTTCTTGAAACTTCCCCAGTTTGTTTGGTTGGTTGTAAAACCGTATTTGACCCGATTTCGGGGTGCAATCAAGATCAGGAGAAGATCATTAGAATTTCATTTAAGGAAAAGTGAATCAAATAATGCTTACCCAACTGCTGAGTAGCCTGCTTTAGAGAAAACTCAACAGTTGATCATCGTTTAACGTACAGCCAGCTCATTAGTTCACCAAGCTCGTTAGTCCGCCCAAGTTAAGCTTCTATTCAACAATATTTCACATTCTGAAAACAAACGCGTTTAATAATTTGGTACCCCAACCGGAGCCAAGGAAGAGCACGAAGAAAGCGTACAGAAAAATGTGTAAAATATGCAGCTAGCAGCACAAACACATACCTCGGTGTGTAAAGTTATTGTTGTTTTCAGCATTTTTATGTTTAATGTTTCCTTTCGCCATGTGTGTCTGTGTGTGTGTGTGTGTGTATCGTCGGACCCTTGGCATACAAAATAAAGCGGCCAACAAACAGGGCAAACAAACATAAAACGTATAAAATCGAATTTATATGTCGAGAGCATATTCCTCATGCCTGAAAGAAAGCAGAGCGAAAAACACACACAGAAACAGAAAAAAAAAAACAAAAGAAAAACAAGAAAAACCAACACGAACAGAAGCGGAGAAAAAAAAAGAAAAAAATTGCAACAACTGCGCAAAATTACCAACTTGAACTAAACTGGAATTTCATTTTAATGACCACTTTCGTACGTGTCTAACATACTAATCATGTCATATGTGTGTGTGTGTGTTTTGAGGTTCGTGTCGGGCTTTTGTTTTGCCCACGCTGTTGTATTTTGTTGTACACTTAAAGAAAATGTTTAACTTGGCAGCATATTTGATGTACAAAATGAGAGCACCGCAGTACCAAGTTGAATCGTGAGCAGCGACTTTTAGATTGGAAAAAGGTTTGGATCAGAAAATGACTCAAGTCACTTTTTAGGATGTTATATTTCTTAATATTTTGGGATGCAAACCGGTTCAGAAATGAACAAGGCTGCAAGCATTTTACACTCGAGTCTTCGAGTCCTCATTCTGATTAAAATTGTCAGAAATGCGCTCGTTTTCTGATCATAAGTGATACTTTTGTCGGGAGAAAATGGTACCCTAATGGTACTCTTCATGAAGAGTAGTTTTAAACTCGTTTTTCTGATAACTTTCGATTCATTTTCGAGTCATTTGCGGTTCTTTTTAGAGTCGATTTTTAATGAATCACATTTTGAGCAAATGCATGAGTCATTTTCGAGTCTTCCTTAGATCGCACATGAAACTAATCTCTTTTTAATAATCAAAAGACTCACCAGGGTGAGGAATCACCTAATGATCATTCAAATGCTAGGTGGGAAAACTACAAAACTGTTCGAACACGTTGTAAAGTTTAAGGTTCGATTCGCGGACCGGTTCCTGTACTTATTGAAACTAAGGTTTTGCTTCGAATCTGGGTTTATAGCTTATTACACAGTTGACCGAGTTGACACAGTTGACTCTACTCTCGGTCAAAATTTGGTCAATTTTTTGATCAGGAGAAGTCGAATGGACCATATTCCTTATGGTTATCATTCATAGGCCCACTGAAAGGTTTTCAAAAGTGCTAGGTGCTAAAAATTTTGGAAGATAGCCTCACTTTTTACGTACACAGAGGAAAAAATTAAGGAACATTAAACTCAAGATGAGCCGAATGTTGTCAAAACTAGTGTAAGAAACAGTCGAGAACATTTAACACATTTGTCCTCATAAAGGTTGCGAATATTTGGTTCTTGTTTTGAGTTGACAGCAACTTTTTTTCCGAACAGGTTTATTCCCTCTGTGTACAAAGTACGAGATTTGCTTTCCCCTTTTTCACTTTGACTTAAGTTTTATTTCCATGTCGAAAACGCAATATGGATTGGATTTCTAAAATTCTTCAACCAATTGTTTATTGTAAAAATATGTTTTCCGGTCATAATGTTAAGAAAGTTTCTAAAGTTCTTAATGAATCGACTTAAATAATTGTTTGACCCGAACCTTTTTACATTGGGTCCGGTTCGAGTTTAGGTTCGGGTGGTTAAGTATCTGAAAGGTTCGGTTCGAGGGACCCAAAAATCCCGAATCGAACCGGTTCTTTGGGGTTCCGTTCAACACCGGCTTGCAGCCTTGGAAATTAACGTTTTGAAATCTAGCCTGAACCCGACTTAGCCTGAACCCGAATTTCTATATTCGAAAAAAAGTTCGATTCAGCCAAAGACTTGAGTCTCTTATTAAAAATGCGTTCAGGAAATTGTAAATACATAAAAATTCAATCAATAAAATTCGCATACATCCTCCGTGTACGTAAAAAGTGAGAATACCTTCCAAAATTTTTAACACCTAGCACTTTTGAAATCCTTTTAGTGGGCCTATGAATGATAACCATAAGGAATATGTTCCATTCGACTTCTCCTGATCAAAAAATGGACTAAATTTTGACCGAGAGTAGACTTTTGGAAGCACTTAAGAAGTAGAACAATAATGCATGTGGAGGAAATAAATGTCAAATAGCTTGTTAAATGAGACGAAAGTAGAGGCAAAACCTATTACACCTGCCTCGCTTCGAAGTGTGTTACAATAACAAAGTCCATGTGAATAGGCGCACGTCGCCAGTAGGGCGCACACGCAGTCTGCGCAACATCTGGCCCAAACTCAAATTTCGTGCCCTACGCTGGTCTAAGCCGTGAACTATTCCGAGTCACCGAGTCCGAGAACTGTTATTCACATTAATAACCATTTCAAACGGTTAAATCAATCATCGGCAAATATTCAGATCTATGGAACGGACCAGAAAAACGACTGCACTTGACAAAGATTGTAATGTTTAAACAAAATTCATAAATTGGGCTACAAACCAGCATTTAATCCAAATATTTGCCCCTGCAACGATATCTCGTACCCAAGCCTGAAGAAATAACTTGGAAGTGAGAGATTTGTGCTAAATAAAGAGCTCATCACTAATCAAAAACGCAGATTTTAAAAATCTTGAGAAAGAAAAAACAAATTGTAAAAACTGAACTAAATATATTGATTCGTGGGCCATCCAGCTCCAGAAAAAGTGCTGAAAACATTTTTGTTTCGATTTATATGATTTTTTTTTAGTGTCATATCTAAACCAGTTTACTGTTCGGGTAAATAGATTATTATAAAAAAAAAATTATTATTATTAATTATTATTATTATAAAGACTTAATAGACAGCAATAGTAGATGGGTAAATATAGGAAGCGTAGACCAAACTGTCCAAAAAATCGCAAAAATTTCAAAAACAATATTTGAGCTTAGATTTTTCGAGAAATTTGCAAAATTTGATGAGTTTTGGGGATCATTTAGATGTGATAGATGACAATTGTAAACGCGTAAATGATTAGATCCAACGGTCCAAAAAGTTGCGAAATTTACAAAACTTTTGCATAAGTTAGATTATAATGTAGACAGGTAAATTGACGGGTCAAGATCAAGCGGTCCAAAAATCCGGAAATATAGAAAATTTTATGATTAAAGACGGGTAAATAGGAGGTGTCGGTCAATCGGTTTAAAGAAATTTTAACATTTGCGAAATTCTTATATGAGTTTAGATCAGGGCTGCAAACCCAAAAAATTTGTCGGGACCACCGGTTTGCGGGTTCGAACCAACATTTAACAACGGTTAAGATTCGGAAATTTGAGGTTCGAGGTTTTTGGGATTTGGTTTTGGTTCGGACCTTGGTTCGTTGGGTAAAACGCAATATAAAATAACAATACAATAGGTATTCACTTGTCGACTAGATACATTGTAAAACTTTAAGACGTCGATTATAATTGACGTGAGGTTGGCGCATGGGTGCTGGATGTGGACTTCCTTCTAAGCAAGTGTATAAATCTCAGTCCGCCCTCAAAAAAAATGTCAAAAATGCCTAAATGTCAAATAATTTGCTGCAATTACAGGTTACGGCAAAACTGAATAGTTTCCGAGTTTCGAGCTTAGAAAAGATCTATATCTGGTGGGAAAAATAGCTAAATTGACAACGTTGACATGTTTCTGCAGTAGCATGCACCGAGTTGCTTCGATTAGCGCATATGTATATGTATAAGATGAAAAAGAAATCGTCCAATACCTTGTGCCGAGTACATACGTGTTTACATTGAATATATATTACATTACAAATTAATATCTTTGACTGGAAGTACTGCGGTCTATGTGTATGTAATATAAACTACGCATAAGTATTGACGCGAAAACTGGTATATAGACGGGCAAATAGGAGGTGAAGATCATACGAACCAAAAACTCGGGAAATTTGAAAAAAATTTAATGAGTTTAGATTCTTATGAAAATTTTTTAGATGGCAATTGTCTATTAAGCTTCACTTCTTTGTATTGTGTTTAAAATTCTAAAGGGGGCTTAGCAACGCACGCCGGGTGCCTGTTATATAAATATGTATTGAAAAACAGTTTGATGGCAAATCTTTTAGCCATTTTTGAATTAAAAGTGTGCTTTTATCACTCATTTTCGGCATTTTAATTGATTACAAGTTGACTTGGTTACGTTAATTTACAAATTCCAACAGATTTGCAACAAAATCTGAAAATGGTTAGCACAGAATCATTATGTAATTTCATAAAAAAAAAAAGTTTTTATTGCATATTTTGCATATTTGTTTATGCAATTATGAAATTTATGCAAATATGCAAAATCCAATGTCTATTAATAACCTCAATGAAACTGCTTAAAATATCAATGTTTCTTACAACAAAATATAAGGTTGTCAAAAAAGTCTTGCGGTATTTTTATTGTATTTTCAATTGTTCATAAAATTGGTTATAATAATGCGATTTAAGTATGCGCCGTTTTATTCGATGACGAGTTCCCAACGAGATGCCAACTTCATAATGCCCCTCTTATAGAAGCTCGCTTCCCTATTGGCAAAAAACGCGGAGAGCCAATTTTCACAGGACTCTCTTGTGGCCAACTTCCGACTACCAAGCTCGTTCGCCATGGACAGAAATAGGTGGTAATCACTTGGTGCGAGATCCGGACTATACGGTGGATGCAAAAGAACCTCCCATCCGAGCTCCCGGAGCTTCTGGCGCGTCACCAAAGATGTGTGTGGCCTGGCGTTGTCCTGATGGAAGACAATTCGGCCTCTGTTGATCAAAGATGGCCTCTTCTGCATGAGTGCTGCATTCAAGCGGTCCAGTTGTTGGCAGTACAGGTCCGCATTGAGCGTTTGGCCATAGGGGAGCAGCTCATAGTGGATGATTCCCTGCCAATCCCACCAAACACACAGAAGAACCTTCCTGGCCGTCAATCCAGGCTTGGCCACCGTCTGGGCAGCTTCACCGCTTTTCGACCACGACCGTTTGCGCTTCACGTTGTCGTAAGTGACCCACTTTTCATCGCCAGTCACCATCCGCTTCAAAAACGGGTCGATTTTGTTGCGATTCAGAAGCGATTCGCATGCATCCATACGGGCAAAAATGTTTTTTTGCGTCAAGTCGTGTGGCACCCATACATCGAGCTTCTTTTTGAATCCAAGCTTCTTCAAATGGTTTATAACGGTTTGATGACTCATGCCCAGCTCTTGGCCGATGCTACGGCTGCTACTATGCCGGTCTCTTTCGATCAATTCAGCGATTTTATCGCAATTTTCGACGACAGGCCTTCCGGACCGTGGCGCATCTTCGATCACCTCTGCACCAGAACGAAAACGTTGAAACCATCGTTGTGCGGTGGAAATGGAAACTGTATCGGGTCCATAAACTGCACAAATTTTATTGGCAGCATGAGATGCATTTTTGCCTTTATCGTAGTAGTACTGTAAAATATGCCGTATTTTCTCTTTATTTTGCTCCATGTTTGCGACGCTATAACTCACGAACGACTAAAAACAAACAACAATAAATCAAACACGTGTTAGCGCGTGAAAAGAGCTTTCCAAAAAGCTCTAGCGTGAACCGATGCGAGGAATACAACTAGAACTACGCGCTTGCAAAGACAAGCTTGCAGAAATACCGCAAGACTTTTTTGACAACCTTATATATCAAAATTATACATTTTCAATATCGGAAAAAAAATATTGATAAACATATTTTCTAAATATCCGGCAACAACTAGTGTTAACAGACTGGCAGATAATCTTGCCAGCCTGCCTTAGAATAATTATAGAATTTAAGTGTTTGCATGTTTCATTGCCTATTTAATCCTTGCGTGTCTGTGTGATTTTTTTAAGTGTATCAACACGACTAACAACGTTTTGTATTCTTTCTCTTCCCATCCATGCAAACCAACTGCCATCCCGTGACCTACCGCCACCGCACTCCCCCGCCCCCCACTCCATTTCACCATAATCAAAATGCAGACGATTGCCTTGATCCATTATGCTCGGGCCATGGCACCTGTGTGGCTGGCCAATGCTACTGCAAGGCCGGTTGGCAGGGCGAGGATTGTGGCACCATAGATCAGCAGGTATATCAATGTCTGCCGGGCTGCTCAGAGCATGGCACCTATGACTTGGAAACGGGACAATGTGTATGCGAACGGCATTGGACGGGACCAGATTGTTCACAAGGTAAGTGTGCAGCAGCATCAGCATCAGCAGTAGCAGGAGCTTGTTTGTTTGTTATCCTTTTGCCTCTCCGCTTACAAATGATATTTCAATTCGCCACACAAAAGCAATAAATGTTCCATGTATGTGTGTGTGTGTGTGTGTGTGTCTTTGTTCGTTGTGGGCGTGGCTGCATATTCGATTAGCCCAGAGATTTGTTGTAAAAGCAAGCAGAATGCACATTGTGTGGCTGGGCAAACAATACAAGAGAATAGAAAACATTGAGAATGAAAAATTATAATCCTTTTGCAATGATTATTTGTTTGATAATGAACAAAGTGAGCCATAAGCAAGGTGATTGAAGCAACAACAGGAACAACAATTGCTGTTCATTTGGTTATTGATTAAATTCACTTCAAATTAGTTTTAACATTTAGCCAAATAATGGGTTTCGTTATAAATGTGCTCCCCCCAAAAGTATGCACTGCCGAAATGACACGAATTAAGCCAAAATGTTGATCTTAATTTGTCTCTCAGATGATTTTTTTTTTACGATTTGCCTGCAAATGATGAGATTTTATGACCTGCTGCCCAAATTAGATGGAACATATCCATAAACTCACTTCCTCACCCCACCGAGCCTTTCCAATTAAGCCAAAAAGCATACAAAAATTTTTGTCCCGATTATCCAACTACCAGAAAATGCTGAGAGCGAAAGAACATCAGTGGAGAAACTGTGTGGTCCATAATCATTTCGTGGTGGGGCGGCTGGTAAGGGGGGGGGGAGAAGGGACCAATAAAACATGCAGCTTACGATGGGCTAAGGCCAAAGGACACAGGACACGTCTGCAGGCACGCACGCCTAATTTGCTTAACTTTTTAGCACCCGCCCTGGGCAATGGCTGGCGGAGAGCGTGCGGGGGGAAAGAGGTGGCGCCGTGACTCCTGGCGTAATGAAGCAGAGCTTCATAAAAATTCATTATTTATTTAATACGCAGGTTTCTGCTGCTGCTGCTGCTGCTGCTGCTGGCAAAGCAAATAAAATAAATTTAAGAGAACAAAAGTCATGGCAAATGGCCCCCAACGTGGGGCACATTTCGCGGCCTCCGCCACGTAAATGTTACATTTATAATGTTGTTTTTATGGCTGCCTGGCACTGCCAACAGAATTTTACAGGCTCTCTCGGTGGTTATGGTTTCAGTTGTACTGTTTGCCGCTTTAATGAATTTAAACGCGCGCGCATATGTACAGCCTCCCTCGCATCGCAACCCATCCATAGTATACTTAAGCTAACTTTTCTCACTCCATTTTCTCTGTCTCGGTTCACAGCTGTCTGCAGCCTGGACTGTGGCCGCAATGGGGTCTGTGAGTCGGGCAAATGCCGTTGCAATCCCGGATGGACGGGTAATCTATGCGATCAGCTGCCCTGCGATTCCCGCTGCTCGGAGCATGGCCAATGCAAGAATGGCACATGCGTTTGCTCACAGGGCTGGAATGGACGACACTGTACATTGCGTAAGTATCAGTTAGTTTACTATATACATATACACATGGAGCCAGATGCGTTTGCTTGGCGTTCAATTAGAGAGACAGGCCATAAGTAGGCAACACTTGGCCAGCAAGGGAAATTGCTTCGTATGGGAGAGAAAGTTTTCCATTTTCGTAAAATCTGTTGTGTGAAAGTAGCAATATTATTTCCCGCATGGGGAGATAAATGCAGTTAACTTTAATGAGTGTAAAAGGCATTCAATTGCAGCCCTTTCCATTGTTTGAACCACCTGCCTACATGTATCAACACTGCACTGTTTTAGCTTGCATATGAAGTGTTTTAAATTTAAAGTAAACAATAATTCAAACATATACAGTGCCGCTCAATTGAATAGGTTTGACTTTTTTTTTAAGTTTTGAAACGTTGCATCTCTGTAACAAGCACTCCGATTTAAGCGAAATAATTTTCGTTGTATAAAGAAATCAGTCATTTGTGAAATAACACAGTTTCTGTTCTGTTAGTTTTGATTTTATATTATTTTTTCAAAAACATCGCAAAAAATCTCCATGTTTTTTGGCTCAACTGAATAGGTTTCACACTTTTGACTTCACATTTTGATTGACTTGCTGATTGAAAAGAGTTGACTTGTTTTGTATTCCAAAATTCAAAGCAACTGCTACCATTTTTTTTTAAAATAGGCCGCGGAAAACGTTTAACCGATTTTGAAAATGGTCAAATAAAAGGCTATTTTGAATCGGGCTTAAAACACTATGAAATAGCCAAAAAAAAATCGGTCGAAGTCAAAACGTTGTGAGTAATTTTCTCCGTAATGAAGCAGACTATGGAAAAAAATGAATGGAGGAAAAAAATATGCAACAAGAGCAACCGAGAGACGACTTATCCTACGAACTGCCTTAAATTTCCACCTTTCTGCTGATAAAATTAGGGAAGAATGCGACGTAAATGCTAGTGTGGCCACGGTAAAACGAATTATTCGAAGCGCCAAACACTTGAAGAGATTGAAAACAACAAAAAAAACCACCTCTCAATGATGCTCGTAAGGAAGCACGACAAAGATTTGCCCGAGAACACATGACGTGGAACAAGGTGTGAACAAGAAGTTCAACCTCGATGGACCGAATGGCTATAATTACTACTTGCACCATATGCGAAAGGAAGAATGTTTTTTAAGTCGTCATCACTCTTGTGCAGGTGGAGTAATGGTGTGGGGAGCCATATCGTTTTATGCAACATGCGAGCTCCAGTTTGTCACTTCGAAGATAACGCAAATGTGTACAAAACTGTGCTCCAAAAGGCTTTTCCCCACTTTTGGGAGATTTATGGTCATATTCCATGGACGTACCAACATGACAACGCTCCTATCCATACCGCTCCGGTATGCCTTACTCCCCTGACATTAACATTATCGAGAACATTTGGGGACTTTTGTCCAGGAGAGTATACGAAGGACGAAGACAATTTAGGGTCGTTTTCTCATGTTGATGTTTTTGCAAATCTAGGTGGATTTGCTGCATTTGCTTTGCTTATGTTCAATGCTAACCATGATGAATGATGAATTTCGTAGCAATCTACTTCACCCTCATTGATTTCAAAACCATCTATATGCTAATGCAAATTAAGTATTTTCATGCATCCGCGCATATGGTCACACTGAAAAATATTTGAAAACAAAAAACAATTGCTGCTAAAAACAGTAAAGTCTGAATTGTTATTAAGTAAACAAAAAATGGAAAATATTGGATGTGCCTTTAATATATGTACAAGAACACCTGCAGACATTGCTAAAACTACTAATTCTGATTCTGATTCCCCTATTTCATTGCTTAAGCTAAGTTTACACATCCAAATAATTTGTCTAAATTTTGATAAAAATAGCCATGATTAAAGATTTTACAAGATTAAAAACTTAAACTGTGGTTCCATACGCAAATAATTTGATCAAATATGGCCGGAAAGTTCCACAATTTGGCATATATAGCACAATTTGTATGAAAATTTGACCAAATTATTTGCCTGTGTGAACATAGCTTTCGACCTACTGCTTAATCTCCCACTATAGTAACAAGTCGTTCCAAAAGAAAAACCTTCTCCTCCTCTGTAAAATTCTTTCTTTAATTTTTAAAATTGGCTCGCAATAAAAAAGACCAAATTCAGCCGAGTGCAGAGGTGCTGCCAACCTAGTATTAGACCATTCCAGCCCTCCCTGGCGCAAATGCCCGAATATATAATCAACCTACATGAGACAACCAATTGCACAAAAACCATCTAGTTGCAAAATCTAGATGGATTTCGATTTGAGCAAAAACATGAACATGAGAAAACGGCCCATAGTGACTCTGGGACCCTAGTCACCCATTTATACACTGTAAACAGAAGAGGCTCTAAAACTGATCCCTGTGGGACTCCACGTGTAATAGGGAGAAACTCTGACATGTTTGCATTTGATACGACTGCTTGATTTCTATAGTTTAGGTATGAACGCATTAGTTTTAAAGCCGTTTGGGTGAAGTTGTATAGATTTCTAAAATGCCTTACTGTAGTCAAGAAGTGTTTGTAAAGTTACGTCGCTTTTGTCCAAGTTTCTGCGAATGTCTTCAACTGTGTTAATGATTGCTGTAGTACAGCTGCTCAAAGAAAGGTAAGGGAGTATGGAGATAGAAGATAGTATGGATGGGCCATCAAGGCCCACAGCATTTGATTTAATTTTACGCATTGAATCTAGAACCTCACATGGACTAGCACAAACAAAATCAAAACAGTTTGAACAATTATTAAACGAAGAAGCGCACAGATACGTATTACGTGTAATCTCAGGTACTTTTAGTCGAGTGAATTTAATATTAAGATTATTTACGTCAACGTCATTACTTAGTACAGGCTTCGATTTTCCAATTACTACATTTTTAATAACTTTCCAGCGTTGACTTGTACTTACAGCCCTCTGAAACTTGATGGGATAAAAGGACCTTTTAGATTTGATAATCAGGTTATTCACTTCTCTTCGGGTGGTTTTAAAAATTGAATGCAGAATGGATATATTGTAGCATAGGCTTTATCCCGCTTTTCAATAACTCTTCTAACTTCTGTGTTAAACCAAGATTTTGTTTTGGTTTTAATAGGTACAAAAGTATTGTATAAATTGTCCAGGTAATTGCTAAATAAATCTAATGGCGAGTCAACATTCGGAAGCAAATAAATAGCATCCGAATCACATAACAAGAAAGCATTGCTTATCCCGATGTAGTCAATGTTTCGAAACCTGATCAGTACGAGCTTCATTTACACAGTATGTCAAGAATATTAGATCGTGCTTAGAGAAGCCTGGAACAGAAACTGTGTCATAGAGGAGAACTTTTTCGTCAGCATTCACAAAGAAGACATCAAGTAGGGTGTTTTTGGTGTTGGAAAAGTGTGTAGGGATCAGATAATTCACCGGTTCCCAGTGATTCCATTGCCATAGAAAGATGTGATTCTTGTAGTAGATTGCTATTATCTGTGTACGTCAAGGATAAGTTACCTAATGTATCTATTATTGTTCTTTTCAGGAAAAACTCTAAATGAGTTATCGCTGAGCAATGTAATGAAAACCTCATCAATGTAGATAATCGAGTTGATGATTAACTACACTGAATCCAGTTAATTTTATTTCTCCCAATCTTTTCTCGTTTTCCTTTTATTGTTTTATATAAAAGGGATACTCTGTTTGAGCTTCTAAGCTTAAGTTGTTTGCTAGTAAGTCTTGGCTTAATTCATTTTTTGATCATTTGAATTATGTAAGAAAGAAGCATCCGAAACCTTTCGCTTAATCTGCCGTAGATGGCATCATTATCCATCCTCGACCCATTATTTTGGTTTCGATTGCTTTTGGACCACCCTTTTAAGTAACTGTAAATAGCTAATGCGTTTGACACAGAGGCTGCCTTCCATTATTAATAATAATTGAAAGTCCATTGTCTATTAAATTTACATTAGCTCGCCCTAAACGTTTCAGAATTGAATAATTTTGTAAATTGTTTTGGCATTTTTGGAAGCAATTGGCATATTTGTTGGCGTAAAATGTTTGCATATCTTTCAATTAGCCAAAAGGTAGGCAATGTAAATAAATTTTCATTGTTTGATTGACATTTCATTTTACTTAAAATTCCTCCCCACCCCACACACACGCACACACACACACACTTTCCCTCTTTTTCTCACCCCCCCGTCTCAGTTGGCCGCATTCCCTGCATTTGCAGTGCAATGTTTGTTATTGTTTTGCTTCGTTCAATGACCAATTCCATGCAAGTTTGGCGGTCAATCGATTAGCAGTTCCATTTTCAGCAACCGCAGTCGTTGTCGCGCCATGTCGCAACGCGCCAAGCCAACCAAAAACATTGCGGCATATCCGCCGCCGCCTCCCCAAAAACCAGTGTCTGTCTGCGAAACTTGCAGCTAGGATGGAGCACAAGTCAATGCTTCAATGCTGTCATGCTTTTTATCAATATTTTGTTGTTGTATTTCGGTGCACCAAAGTATTTTGTACATGTTTACGCCATTTGCCCCACCCTCCTGGCCTCTGGAACTGCGTTTGACAGTTTTGCCGCCATGACTTAACCATGTTGTTTGCTGCCACAGGAAAAAAAGAAGCCATTTTGTGTGTACATTTTGTTTTTCTCCCTTTTTTTTTTATCCCAAACTGTCAATTGAAGTCGAAGGCCGGGAATTGGGATAGGGGATTGGCGTTGCAGCATGATAAGTAGCTATCGATTGACAGTGATTAAAACTTTAAAAACAAACAGTCATGCTCACTCTGTGTCTGTGTGCGTGTGTGTGTGTGTGTGTGTGTGTGTATTATATTACGTTGACGTGTGCAAAACCAATAAAACTTCCAACGTCATTCCAGAAAAGAAACCAATGCTTCGAATCGATTCAAGTGTTGCAGTAGCTTCTCTCTCTCCCGGCTGTTCTCCGATGTGCCAGTCACGCTTGCACGAGCACAAAGTGCCACCCAATAACCCCACCATAGAGGAACTAATACATGCATAAAGTGCTCGCTGGCTCGTCTCGTGTGTGTGTGTGAATGTATTTTTAGAAAGTACTTAACGACTTTGTGCGAGTGTGTGTGTTGTTTTGGATATCCGTCAGCTAATGGTTAGCCAGGGGTATATCTGTTTGCTTATAGTCCCTAAAACTTGAGAGCTTTTCAGTCTAAGCGAAGCTTTCTTCAAGAGCTTTAATGAGTGATTGTCCTGCAAGTGAAATCTTCACAAAAGATTTCTTATCTGCCTACCACTGAGTATCACCCAAGTCGCTTCTCCCCCACTTTTGGTTTTCCTTTTTTCTCCAATATTTTCTACCAACGACATATGCGACGCATACAATGCGGTAAAGTTTATTGAATTCGAACAGAGATTTGTAACAAATTACGCGCCTTTGCTGCCTGTGCATACATTTTTATGTCCCTCGTACGAACAGGAGAGTTCATGGAGGTAACATCTAATGCCGGCATCCAGGCACAGCCATTGACACTGGCCTTATACATATTTTATGCCATAGTTAGGTTTAGTTCTTTACTGTCTCTACCCTCCCCTCACACTCGGTGTCTTTTTTATTTTTTTTATTGAAAGCCGGCGACGCTTTCAAATATTTACAATGTTTTTTGGTCGTTACGCAGGCAAGTGTTGGAGAGTTTGGATTTTATTATCGCCCAGAGCAGCATTCAGAGGGAGATTGTAGAATATAGTGGAAAAGTGTGCAAAAGATTACAGATTTCTGTATAGGTATGCTGCGCATAGGCATAAAAAACGAACACACAAAAGAGAGTTATGTGTCGGGGATTTGTAGCAAAATTTGTGAGAATTGTTTGAACTAAAATTGAACGGCTTTGGGGGACCTATACGGGCCCAGGAAAGATTTCAGCAATATTTTTGTTTTATACTTGAATGCAGTTAATATATTTTAAAATTCTTCCTGGATTTTGTATTATTTATTGCTTTGAAATGAAGCATGATCCAGGCCTCCTATGTTTCTTTCCTCATATAAAAGTCAAGGCTGTGTGTTTTTTACGGGCATTAAATTTACTTCAGTACTAGAAGACTAGTGCTTCGTGTTTGTTCATTCCCAAAAGGCTCATAGCTTAAAGTGGTAAAAACAATGTGTGACCAGATCCTTTCATTAAAAAACTTTACCATTATTTTAGCACAATCTTACGCGGAACAATGTGTGGAACGATCACCATGCTTACATTGTTTTAAAAAGGCTATCTCGACAGAAAAATAGAATTAACTCGAAAAGTTTTTGATGCAATGATTTACAGTAAATATCGGTTAAATGACAAACCGCTTGTATGCAAATACCGGTTATATGCAAAAATTTTACATTTTAGAGCATTATGCGCAATTTTTATACACTTGAAAACTGTATTATAATTTTGTCCAGAAGTGTGCAACGCATAGAAGGAGTCATCTCCGACCACATAAAGTATATACACACCTGATCATATTAATAGGTACACACCGGAATTTTTTAATTATAGATGGTTTTTCGTACTTTTAGTACGAACTTTTTAATTTTTGGTTTTTTGTTGTTGTCAATGTCTGGCCACACTGTGACAAAGAGTTGAAAGAGGGGCTGCCCCGTACATCAAAGCCTTTCTTCAAATTGCGAGTCCACCACACATTTCGCCTGATCATAATAATAGGTACAGTCTCCGTTTATCACAAGTATCAAGCGTAATCAGTGATCTTTAAGGCCACAAAAAACAACAGAAACCCTTGACCACTACATAGTTACTTTGAGCAAAAAGGACCCATTTAAATCATCGAAGGCTATTGCAGCCGAAATTGGGAATTCAGTTAGTGCCCCATCTATCCGAAGGCGACTACAAGATGCCAACCTACCAGGAAGAATTGCCAGAAAAGTCCCACTTATGCGCAAAAAAAATATCACCATGAGGCAAACTTTTGCAAGGGACCACAAAAACTGGGTAGGATGCACCGGGGAGAAAAAATGGAGAAACATGTTATGGAGCGATGAAACCAAGATTAATTTTTTTAGGAATGACTGTGCAAGGAATGTTCGACGCCCTAATGGAAAGGAATTCCATCCACGGTTTACAAAAAAAACAGTCAAACATGGAGGTGGCAATATAATTGGTATGGAGTTGCTTCTCCTGGTACGGCGTAGTTCCAATTTATCAGGCTACGAACAAAATGAATGCTGAAGAGTAAAAATCCATATTGGAAACAGTTATGGTACCGTATGCTGAGGAAAATATGCCATTACGTTGGGTATTTCAGCAAGATGATGATCCTAAACACACATCAAGGCTGTTATCTAAATTTTTCGAGGACCAAAATGTTGACGTTCTGAAGTGGCCAAGCCAATCCCCCGACCTTAACCCCATTGAATACTTGTGGGGAGACTTAAAAAGGAAATTGGCAAAGCATTCATTTTCAAATAAACAAAAATTATGTGAAGGTGTCCAAAAACTGTGGTATGAGACACCAGTAGAGACCTGCCAGGCTTTTATTAAAAGTATGCCAAAAAGAATAGCAGTAGTGGCCAAAAATAGAGGTGGATACACTGGATACTAAGTTAGGAAATACTAATTTACCTAAAAAAAGAACACAAAATGGAAATTACAATTTTTTTTTTTTACCAACACATGAAGTGTACCTATTATTATGATCACACTGAAAACGTATCTGAAACACAAAATGATCTCTTTCTTTTATGTTATATTATTATTCTATGTTACAATTAAGTTTATTTTATTAAAAACAAATAGTTTAAGAACCAATGAGAACAAATTTTAAGTTTGAAACAATGAATAAAACTGTTTTCTGTCACCTTAAAGTCAGAGTTGATGTGTGTACCTATTAATATGATCAGGTGTGTATATTCTTCTGATCGGCATGACGAGCTGAGCTGATTAAGTTTCCAGTCCATCCATCTGTCTGTCCGTCCGTCTGTCTGTTTCTACGCGAACTAGTCCCTCAGTTTTGAAGCTATCGAGCTGAAATTATGCACAGAGTCTTCTTATTACTGCACGCTGTTAATATGTCAGAACCGACCGGATCGGATGACTAAATCTTATAGCTGTCATAGGAACCATCGGTCAAAATGTGGGTCTTAGTGAGAAAAACTTTTTTGTTTTTAATATACGCGTTCTTTAACTCGGCCATTATTAATATTTTAGGCATTCAGACAGATCTGCAAATTTTGGTCAAGATCGGATGACTACATTTTATAGCTGTCATAGAAACCATCGGTCGGAAAATGGGTATTACTGAGAAAAATTTTTTTGGTTTCAATGTAAGTGTCCCTAAACTCGTCCATTTATAATATTATATGCTTTCAAACAGATTTTCAAACTGTGGTCGAAATCGGATGACTATATCTTATAGCTGCCTTAGGACCGATCGGTCGGAAAATGAGTCTTAGGGAAAATAACTTTTTTGTTTTCAAGTAAATCGTTCTTAAGGTCGGTGATTCTTTATATTACACGCTTTCAATCGAATTTGAAAAAGTTGATCGACATCGGGTGACTATATCTTATGGTTGCCATAGGACCGATCGGTCGAAAATAGTTCTTAGTACAAATTTTTTTTGTTTTTAATGTTAGCGTCTTTAAACTCACTGATTACTAATTCTGTATGCTTTCAACTATATTCGCAAAATTTGTTCGAAATCGGATGGCTATATCTAAAGGCTGCCATAGGACTGATCGGTCGGAAAATGAGTCTTAGTGAGCATAACTTTTTTGTTTAAAATTTGATCGTTCTTAAACTCGGCTTTTTTTTTATTTTGATATGTTTTCAAAAAGATTCGCGAAATTTGGTCGAAATCAGATGTTTATCTGTCGGAAAATGGGCTTTAGTTACGAAAAATTTTTGATTTTTATGTAAGCGTTCTTAAACTCTGAAATTTCAAAAACAGGGGTATAGGGTGCAAAGGTATAAAAACTTCGGCACAGACGAAGTTAGCTTGGCCTTCTCGTTATATAATAATTTAATTCCTTGTATGCAAATCGCTTATGCTCCGACGAACTGGACCATGAACCGAACCCCTAATATTCTTGACTCCTCAAGCCTGAACCCGAACCGGACCAATTGTTTGAAAATTTAGGTTCGGTACGGGGAATATGAGAATATAGAAATTCCTTGTAATCTGACTGCTATCATTCAAGAAGTAGTCCAATCCTACAACGTTTTTTTAGTTCAGATTTATACCATCACCGTCGAAATTGGAGCGAATATGGTTCGAGCAAGAGAACTTTTAAATGACAACTGCAGAGCACAAAAGAAATGCAGATATGAAGAATGTAATGTTCTTAGCAAAACATTGTTTATTATACATAGGTAATATCTAAGTGCCTCGATCAACGTTCTTCTATTATGAGCTCAGTACCAATATTGCAGTGGCCTTAGACCCGAGATTTCGAACTTTGTTAACTTCTGACCAAAAAAAAAGTTACGAAGCAGCACATCACATCACAGACTTGCTGAAGCTCCAAAAAGAAATTCTTAATGAGAGTTTTCAAAATTCAACTTTAAATGACTAAACGTCTGATTGCGAGGAACAGAAGTTTATGAAAGCAATAGAGAGCAATAAACCAATATCAAATATCAATTCTGTAAATGATATTATAGATTCCTTCCAAAAACGAGGACTTAAAAAAAATTGCCTTAACTATTCCTGCTGTTTCAGCAATGATTTTAGACTTTATTAGACTTAAATGTAAAGTATTTCGTTCTTATTTTAAGAGTTAATCGGACTTGACTTGAGACCTTTGCAACCTTAAACTATGATCAAAATGATTTTAAAATAGTTTGAAATGTTTTCAATATATCCCAAAACAGTCATAAATCAAGTAAGAATTTTGTACTAGAATCATGTATTCTCGCACTTACCGGACTTGGCTCGAAGGGGCTATGTCTGGTGAACACTGCTCTGCAGGAACTTTTCTCTTTTTTCCATAGGGAGTTTACCACGGTATTTTACTGTTTTCTGTACAACATTTGTGCTAGATTGGAACTCCTTAAATATGTAATAACTGAAATTCACCGGTAAAAGCACAAAATTCAGAACAACTTATTTGTCTCAAAGATCTGTGTCACTTAAGAATTTTGTGGATTTTTAAAACTTTGGCATTCTCTTAGATTGCAAACGTTAAGAAACGTTTATCTATTAAGATTCTTGCATTTGTAAATGGAAACTGTCATTTTTTCCATAAATATTTCATTTCACTTTTAGCCTTCTTTCTTTCGTTTTAACTTATCTTGAAACCGTAGAATTTGCATTCGCTTAACTTTGGGCTGCATTTCAAACTTTGTAGCCTACTTTGGAGCTATTAAGCTGCTACTTCAAATTTTGAATACTAACCTACTTTGGGAATAGTAAAAACAAGTCTCATTCCTCCTTCGCAAAAATGGAAGCTGGGTTCATTTTGTAGAGTTTTGCCAACTTCGGTTTGACAGATTTGCTTTTGCCAGCATCAGAGGCTGACATCTCCAAGTTGTTTGTCGTTCAATATTTGCAACAACACTTGACGTTATTGCCAATATACGGCCGAGGCATACCTTCACGCAGGCAGGCAGGCAGGCATCCCAGCCACTCGTAAACAGGAAGGCAGTAACAAGCAGGGAAGTCATTTTATGCGCCGCAAACTTTTCAAAACATACCGGAAGTTGAGTTAGCTGGCAGCAGCATCTCGAGGTTACCCCATTTTTGCAAATGACACATGTCAAGTGGCATTAACTTTGCCTCGCTGCTGTCGTGTGTGAGGCAAACAAATAAAGTTACGTTTCGTTGAGTTGCTTTTTTATGTTTACTGTTTTGTAGAAGTAAGTGGAGGACGATGCTGATGATGATGATGGTTTTGATGATGCCGACGAGAGAGCGAGAGTGCACAAACATAAACATTCGCTTTATGGAGGAGTGTTATCAACTGAATAATCCAAGCAGTTTACTTTTAATTACAAACAAATTTACATTTTTGAGTATTTGTCAATCAAATTAACGTTTCATTTTGTGTGTTATCTTTTTTTTTTTAGCTGGTTGCGAAAATGGCTGCTCACGTCATGGCCAGTGCACGCTGGAGAATGGTGAATATCGTTGTGATTGCATTGAGGGTTGGGCCGGCAGTGATTGCTCGATTGCTTTGGAGTTGAATTGCAAGGATAATATTGACAATGATGGCGGTAAGTATTTTAAGCAAATAGAATATTAAAAAAAAAGGGTTTGAAATGGCTATACAGACAATCCTCTCTGAACCAGAGTACTTTTACTAGATATTAAGATGTTTTATTAAATATCTCAAAATTTGTCTCTCCCTTTCCCCCTAAAAAAAACCCACATAGACGGCATGACCGATTGCTCCGACAGCGAGTGCTGCTCTCATCCCACCTGCTCTGATCATATTATGTGTCTCTCCTCTAATGATCCTGTGGAAGTTCTGCTACGCAAACAGCCGCCCTCCGTGACCGCCTCGTTCTATCAGCGTGTGAAATTCCTTATCGAAGAGAATTCGGTGCAGTCGTATGCCCATATGGATGAGTATAGCGAAAAGTAAGTACAATGCCATTTATCAAGACCCTTCCCGTACATACATACATATATACATATACTATATCTATGTATATATAGACCACCCCCACCCCCCTTTTAGCTGATATTGTACTTAATCTTAGTGCGCAGTTTAGGTCTACAGTGAAAAAGGCTTTACATTTGAGCAATGAATTTTTGAGTTCCCTTTTCGTTTGTCTTGTGTTCCTTGTGCGTTTTTTTTCCCCTATTTTTTTTTTTTTTTGTCTTTTCAGTTCGTGACATTGGACATGGTGTTATACCTCCAGCCAATTACTTGTGTATAGATCAAAACTATTATTACGTATGCACCAGATATAAGAAATTTTTGTAATTGCTTTTGATTTGCTCTCTGTGGGTGCAACAAAACGAAGAGAAAAAGCTCAAATTTTCTATATATTACTATACCAAAACCAATATATATTTATACATATATATCAAGTCAATACCTGTTTTCTGTTTTTGATTGTTTTTCGTCTCGATATGTTTATACCATATAATTTTTCGAACTTCAACTTGAACACATTCCAAATATAGTCTCAAAAAAAAAAAATGAAAAAATTTCAAAATGAAATCTCAACCCCCCATCACATTCCTACAATCCCGTACGCCCCGCCAAACCCCCTCTCTCCCCTCAATGAGTCTATCATTTATGCGTTGGAAAAAAAAAAAACAAAGTAAAAAGAGAAAACGTTTGCTCTATACTTTCGCCTTGGTTTCTATACTTTCTTACCATCATGAGTTTTTCAACAGATTTTCAGTTACCAAAAAAAAAAAGAAAAAACAATCCGCAAACGTTCTTAGTTTGAGCTTTTTCTTTTCTTGCCTTGCCTCCCAAGTAGAGGGTATCAAAAAGATCTTAAGCGCAAAAAATAAATTTAAAATTTCCATTTCTTTGAGTTGATTTCTGTCTCCAACTTTCCGTTTTCATTTCGTCTACGTTTTGTCTCTCGATTCTATATAGAAAAAACAAAATGAAATCCAAAGCGACAATAATGATAGCACTTCATTGAGATTGTGTGTTGTCTAGTGTTTTACCTCCTTGTGTTCGTCTTACCCTAAAAAAACAAACAAACTTATATAAGAAAATATGAAACTAAATACTAAACCAAACAAAATGTACAAGTACTTTTAGAAGGCTAAGAAAACTAAGTTACTTCCGCTTGAGTTTCCTCATTTTCCAATTCCGTTGACCAAGTAGCCAATATGTGAGTAAGTTTACACTTGAGTTGCTTCTGTTTCTGTTCTTGTTGTTATGTGCCAGAGAATATAGTAAACTTTTTTGTTGTTGTCTCTTGATTTGAATTTCGAAATGAGGAAATTAACCAACTAACCGTACTAAAAACCAACAAAACCGCAACCCCCCCTCCAGAGGAAGGCCGTGCGCAGCGATGTCTCAAACGAGAACCTACTAAGTGTGTTTGTCAAATGTGTTTCTTTTGATTTCATTGATTCTTCACATTGTATTTTCATTTCTCGAGTTTACATACAAATGTCAAATGTTTTAGGTATGCTAATCCAAAAAAAACCAAAAAAAAAAACATATTTATGAGATCTCCGTTAACGAAAAGCATTTTTGTCTTTTTAATTTTCTTTTTTATTGTCCTGTCAAATTAATTGTGTACTGTCCTACTCTGTTGCTGTGGCTCGATACCTTCATGTTGTTGTGTGCTAAAAAAAAACAAAAAAAAAAAACCAAATCAAACAAAAAAAAAAAATCAAATTTAAAAATATACAAAAACACTACGTTTGCAACTTGTGAATGTGTAGTCTCTTCTGGAGCTCATTCACACCTTGGTAAGTGGAATTAAAAAAAATTAAAACAAAAAAAAAACGGCATAACAGGCATTAAAAAGCATTTTATAGGTGCCAAATGTTTAATTTCAGTTTTTCAAAGCATCCACAAATCCACACACACACACACACACACACTAAAGACTTTTTTGAGTTTTTCAACAAAAATTACAGCAGCTAATGAGCTGAATTTTGACCAATTTCCTTGAATTTCCTTGAAACAACTTGAAACTTTCGCGCTGCTGTAATTTACGAATTTATTTCCTCTTCATTTTCGATCGAAAAGTCAACACGAAATTCATTCATGTAAATAATATAAACCAAACATGTGCATTCATTTTCATTTCTTTTTGTTTTACACACTCCCACTCGCACACACACACACACACACACACACACGCACACACATTCGCCATTTCAGTAAATCAAACAAACAAACCCAAAAAACCATAGCATACTTTTTAGGGCGCAAGGAAATTATATTATGAAAATAATAATCAAACCCCTTTTATATACTATTTGTATGTGTTATGTGTACGTGTCTATGTGTATTTAGTTGGTTTATCAGTTTTCGTTTTTCATTTTCCAACTGATGATTTACATTTGATGATTAACAAATATTAACATGCATACTAACATTTAATAACAAAACAACCACAAAACCAAATAAACAAACAATCAAACAAAACAAAAAGAACAAACTAATAAACCAAAACAAACAAAACAGTCACCCATTTGTTTAACTCCAAGGCCGTTACTCAGAGAGGGGAAAGACTAGATCGGAAATAGATTCATAAATTAGATCTTTATAGAAATGGGCGAAGGCAAAACTGTTTAGTAACTTTGAAAGCAGGGCTTGTCAACAACAGCGAGAGTGTCAAAATAAAGCGGCGACGCAAACCAGCTCATACCTATTTCAATGACCGCTGGCGAGCGACTGAAAATCTGTTTGCTCCCGGCATGCGTTCGGCTTCTGTGTTCGCCTTGCAATCGCTGTTTTAAAGAGCTACCTAAGAGTGCCAAGGGTAGAGATATTTATGGTTGTTTAAAGTTTAACAAAGTTCAGTCAAACTCTTTACAATTATGAATTAAGACTAGACAATAGACTATTAATTACATCTAACAATGGAAAGTTTACTGAGAACAGATGATAGTACTTGTTGTATTTTAGATAGAGATTACGAAAGGCTTCTTGATAAGCATAGTTCAATTTAAAGAAATCGGGACATAATTTCTCGTTACCCGTGCCAGAACCGCAAAGCTTATTAGACTAATCAGAGGGCTTGAGTCAACTTCACTTGGCAGTAGCTTATGAACATAATGCAAACTAAGGTAGATCCTGTGATTATTCAGGGTTAGAAGGTCCAAAAAGCGTAGTCTGTGCTCGTATGCTGGTAGATGCCTCTTAGGATTCCAATTTAAGCCACGCAGGGCAAAAAGTAACAACCTTTTTTTTGAACAGATTCGAGTTGATGCTGATATTTCTGATAGTGTAGAGACTCAAGAATAGGTTTGACCAGAGAATCGTATAGTTGTTTGGTGACATAAGGGTCATTAAAATTCTTTAGACCATCTTTTGATGAAGCCAAGAACTCCCATAGCTTTATTAGAAATAACCAGAGCTCGCCAATAACCCTCAACACTTTTTTTAGTTCGATCAGCCCACTGACAAAACAGAAAAAAACAAAGCGCACTCGGTCTCTCACTGAGCAAAACACTTTTTTCCCTTCCTCATGTGTTTTCTGTTGAGCATTTTCGGTTGGTCAAAACAAACGAGACAGACCGTCAATAACAACTGAGAGGGACACTTGTGAGCGAGCGCTCACGCAAAAACTGTCTTCAAATGAGCAAAACGAAAAAAGTGTCAGCAAAAAGTGTTATTTGTTTTGTTAGTGTGGTAGGCTGAGTCAAACACACTCACTCACACACACATACACACAGGCATCCCAGTCACAAACACGCTTACATTCTAAGAAGACAATTGGAAGTCGGCTCTCGGCAAAACGGTCAGTGAAAGACATGAGCAAGACAGAATCGAAAAAAGCGATCTTTGGTTGAGCGAAAACAGCTATTGAGCAAAACAGAATTGAAAGTGTCTTTTTGCAACCTCTTTTCGTTGTGTCTGTAACAGAACAGTTTTTCACAAACACGCTGATAGTGTTAACAGTTTTTTCGAGCTCTGGAAATAACCGATATATGACCACTGATACACAAAATTATATCAGCACAAATCGTATTCCCAAGTCGTCGACTTTATAGCTGCGATGCAGTGGCTTATCTTCAATCATGTAGTTGTAGATATAAGGCGAATTGCGATGAAAAGTTATATATTAACATATCTCATTGTTATATTGAGAGAGTTTAAGTCCCTTTGTAGGAGAAAAGGTGATACTGGATCATCGTAAGACAGGCAAAGCTTAAGATCATCCGCAAACATAAGCAGCTGAGAGTAAGATAACGCGGACGGAATATCGTTTACAAATAAGTTAAAAAGCAGAGGTCCAAGATGATCAGAGGTTACACGAATGGGTACAGAAAACTGCGAATTATACATTTTGCTTGATGAAACCTTTTTGTTTCCCGGCAGACTAGCAACAGGCTCTACAGAGAAAAGTTGCGAGATCTTACATAACAAATATCAACTGAAATGGCGATTTTAATTGGAATACCTCAAATATAAATGCTTGGATTCACATACCAGATAGATTTCAAAGCAAATGCTACTCAAAGACCATGAACCCTATAAAAGTTCGCTTAGTTTAAAAGCCAAAGTGTAGATATTTCTACTGAAGTGCCAACCGCATAGCATAAATACCCTCTGCACTTTTTGCAACATGCAGGTTCTTATGGATACCCTGCATTTTATGGGCTAAATCAGCACTCACAGAAGACTTTAGTCCTCTGGTTCGGCTCACAGCTTGATTTGTAAGACCAACCTAACCTCGCTTAGGCTTGTTTTCAGTAGTTTATGCTTAATAAATGGCGGCTTTTCTTAAGAATTGACTTCTATTATTCCGTTTGTTTCCTTTTCTGAATTTCTGAAATTTTTATGTGGCTTTTTTTTAGAAAACATTTGAATAACGAATTTTAATATATTATATATTTACATCCTAGGAGTTTCTGCCGGCTCGAGGTCAATGTTTCTAACGTGCTTCATAAGTTAAACAAAACACGATTTTTGGTTTTCCAATATAGTTCGCACCCCTTCGGGATTCTTCTTCAGGGAAAATTCACAGCGTCCGCATTGTCAGCTGTGGAGTTGAGAAAAATACCCATAAGTATGTCAAAGGCTACAATTATATTAAGGGGAAAGCTCAGCTACTATTTTAGAACATTTTTTCAATGTTTTCGATTACTAAAATGATTAAGTAAAGTTGATAGTTAGCGACCTTTCTAAATTGTAGAAATTTGAGTATTGCCGGCTCTAGGTCAAGTGAAACACACAAAAATGTATGATGTTTTCCAATATATTTCGGTTGCTCCTTGGCCCTGAAAATGATTAAGCCTTTACGTTAAACACGTCCCTGAAATGAACCGCATCGAACCGAATCGTTTTCTTTTGCAACCTGCACTACAGTTCTATATTTCAAAGGCGGTTCAAGGCGTTTTGGGGATTGTAGGAATCCTAGCAAAAGCAAAGTTCATACAAAGTCTTTTTAAGATTCCACCAATGGACTTAACAGCAAAAAGTTACGTTAAAACGAGCATTTGGCAGGGCAGAGTGCCTTCCCTCTCAGTCCGTACTCTCTGAACCTAGACTGTCCGGTCTAAAAAGCAAGGAGCCCACCAAGCTATTATTGGATACCGCAGAATGAGCAGAAACCCTAGGCTGCTCCCATTGCGGTAAAGTCTCAGTTTGAGGCTCAGGGGCTTAAGATTAACTTCGCCCCACTTTGGGGCTGATTAAGTGGAATTTATATCAACTTGTACTTCCACAAACTGTCACCACATAGTAATGCCTATATGACACTCGCCGATATTGGTGACCAATAACGAGACAAGGCTTGCGAAAACGGGACAAAAAAGATAAATTAGTGTTGGTAGTTTGATTGTTCAACTAGTCACTTCACAATAAGCGGTTACCAGCACAGAATGCCGTGCTAGCGACCAATATTGTTCTCGTCAGGAACAATATTGTCAAGTGTGTCATATAGGCATAAGCGTACGGGATTCTGAGACGCTGAAGGAAATCCCTATAATCCTCAAACCCAGAGACGTACCACTTTGACAGAAATTTCACTGTATACAAAAGGTACAATGGTACAGATACGGGTCCCTGACGCCCCAAGGAACTGGACTTGGGGTAGCAGGACCAGGAACGAAAAGTTCTAAAGCAATGTGAGGATTAACAATATATTTCAAGTTGAAGTATGTGCTATTTCCGTTGTAAAGACCTACCATAATAGAGATATACAGCCATGCTCCCATTTTCGCTTTCGCAAAAATTTTACGATTTTGAGTCGAAATTTGGTACAAAAACCGGTTTGAAATCGCAAAAGTTTTGCGAAAGCGAAAATGGGAGCATGGCTGATAGCTAGCCTTTCAGATAGCCAAGTAGCGCTTAACAGCAACAAGTTCACCTCTAAGCTAGTCTTAGAGACAACGAACAAATTGGACCAACTAGGCAGCAGAAACAACCTGACCCTACGATGGATATCGGGACAGAACAATATCCCCGGAAACGAATTGGAGCCATCGCAAGAGTAGGTCCAGAACCCTACTGCGGCATAGGCCAACACACCATAAAAGGGCTCCTTAGAAAAGAAGTGAGGCATCCAGGGGAATGAGACAAGCTCAAGCATTAATAGTGAACCACAACATCAAAAGGTTACAAAAGTTAATCCAACAAGAAAAGAATGCCCTCAGGATTATGACAGGGCTCTACACAGACCACTGCAGAATGCGGAGTCATAAGATGACAAAGACCCAACTATGCAGATATTGTGAAAAGAAGGAGGAGTCCTCTGAACATATACTAGTATACTGCGATGCCACAGCGAGTCGCAGAGTCAGCAGATTTGGGAAACACATTTACACCAGTGGTGTCCAAGCGAAACACAAAGTAAACATGTTGACATTTCAACATGAGCAACAATCAAACGCACAAATGCCTCGTGCGAGAACAAAAAGCCGAACTTTCCGAGTTCCTATCCCATTCGATAGTCTTTTGGCATTTTGGACACCACTGTTTTACACCCAAACAATATTAGAAACCTAAAACCTACGAAAATCCTTTCATTTGTACAGGAAATAGCGCTGCTAGGAGAGTTGTAAACTCAGTAGGGACGGGGCACCATAGACCAGGATTGATCCTGCATCAGTACAACACTTTAGGCCACTCAACAGTCTACCAAAGTCCAACTAAATAGCGAAAACTCTTCCATTTCCCCTCACTGAGTAACGTGTTCGTCCAAGTCGTTCCCAGCCGACTTGATTTTATGTTCTAATTTTATTTCCATTTTTTTTTTTCGCATGAGAACAAAATAGATAGTTTTGATTTTCACACTCTATCTCTCTCTATCTCTCTCTGTCTCTCTCTCAATCTTTCTTTCTCTCACAACAACAAAAAAGTTCACGAACTTCATTTGATCATCCTACCAAAAGTTTTTGTCATTATTTTTCCTTTTGCTTTTTATGCTCAAAACAATTCTCATCTTTTTTTTTTTTGTTGGTTTCGTTAACTAAATAAAAAAAAAATATTTGAAAAATAATACCAGAAACCAGTAAGCCAGTCGTAGGTTTCTGAATCTACATTTATTTTATTGTACAATGCCTAAGCAGTTGTTTAGCTTTAAGCAGAAAACAAAAAGCAAAAAAATCGAAACTAAAATTATATAAAGCAAGTAACATAAAAAGAAAAAAAGAAAAAAGCGATATATCCTTATATGTTGAACCACCCAACTTCCCAAAAACCCCCCACGTATCCCCAAATGTCCCAATTGTCTGCGTCTAAGCCATTTGTTTATATGTTTTCCAAATACAACAACAAAAAATCACACACCCACACACACACACACACACACACTGACACATAAGAAAACATTCCGCATATAAAATGAAAACAAACAAAAAAAAAATAGAAAGAAATCCAGAAAATTTCACAACAATTCAGAATGCAAATTATTTTTATACTTTTTTTTTTCGTTGAACTGTTTTTGTATTCTTCTCAACTTTTTTTTCTATATGTGATTTTATTTTAGTTTTTTGTTTCGTTTTTTATAATGAAGTATAAAAATGTGATATTTTTCACGGTTGGCGGGTTAATAAATCTGTACTTATAAAGGGGAAATCAAATTATTGGATTATTTTGGCGCTTAAATGTTAAATTGAAAAAAAAAAAGAACAACTAATTGAACCAATCAAAAAGGTTTCAATTACATTAAATTAAATACAATAATTAGTTTCTATTTTATTGAAAAACTTTGCAGATATTAAAACCATTTTCAAGCCAATTATTGTGTAAACAATTTAAAAATCTGTCGCGACAAAAAACGTGATTCCTAAGCCAATTCTTTTAGACACAAATACGCGATTGAATCACTTGAAGCATGAAATGCCAAAACTCAATTTTTTTTTTATCAAGAACATGCTAAGAAAATAAGCATGCTTAAGTCAAGATGAAAAACAACTCAAAATTAAAATAACAATTTATTGCTGTAGGGTTTACAATTGTGGGGTATAAGCCTTTGTTTTGTGAGGTTTACACAACCACATTTCGTGGAATTGGGGTAACAATTCTGATGATACGCTCCCCATATTCCATAGGATTGGACTAATAATAATGTAAACTTTTTACTAATAAACTATTCAAAATGCATTAGTTTCAGCTATTTTCATGGATTATGATATGAATGTGTATATTGGAGGGTGTCCTGGAAATCTCTAGAGATTTTGGCTTTGGTTGGTTTTGCAAAACGCTCGGAAAATACTTTGGTGTCTTTGAAAATCTAGTTAGAAGGCTTGTGTGCAATATAATGGTCCATCTCTAATTCAACTCTAAAACAGGGTTGCATCTCTTGCAAAAAAATTTCCCCTATTGTAATTATGAGTTAATTTGGAATTTAATTGAAATTTATAATTCAAATTTAAGTCATATTCATCAATAATAAAATGCATTATTAAAAATTTAACTTGACAACTTGTTGGTACACAGATGGAGCCACCTAAGGTTAAGTGGAAAGTTGGATTTAATTGATATGCCCACATTAAGTTGATTTTGCGAACAATTGTGGAAACGTAAATTTTCATATTAAAACAAATAAAATATTTAATTCATTTGTTTACATTTCACAAATTCATTTTACTTATCAAAATTGTTTGGTTGGTATATTTTGCTAAATCTCCTAACAAAACAAGAGAGATTTGAAGCCAACCGAATGAGATTTCTGGGACACGAAGAATTGATCTTTGGTTGAATGAGATTTCCATGACACCTCCGATTGTGTGGCTTTAATGTTTTAAGTTCGTCTTATCGATGGTCAGACTAATGGGAATAGCTAAAATCTGGCTATACCAACAAAAAGCTTGACATTTTTTTAGCACAAACGGTACGGGCACTACGTTTTCATGTACGAGCGCTATTTGTGTTGTTTATCATTTCTGAGCGATTGTTAAATTATGCGGAATCCAGTGCGAAAAAACCTTTTTTACGGCAAAGTGTTCATGCAAAATCTTACATATGCTGGTGGAACTAATGGAACACGACGATCTTGCATTATCAGTTCACGCGCAGCATCGATGATTTCTGGCACAATAACGGATTTTGGACGACCTTTAGGGAATTCGTCTCTGAGTGAACTACGCTATACCAGCAATATACAGTGTTATTTGATGGAGCTTTATCGCCATGCAAAGAACTGACTTCATCGACAAACTCACGTCGCAAGTTGTGTAAAATAATCCAAGGAAAACCTTCTCTTGAAATTTACATTTTAAAGACAAATTGATATTTTTTTACCTCACTGTAAACAACATAAATAGCTCTCGTACATGAAAACGTTGTAAGACCGGTTATGCTAAAAAATGTCAATTTTATTTTGGTGTGACCAGTTCCCGAAATATACATAGTACCCTACGTAACAATAGGGTGCACGGCACTTTTTGCCCCCTAAAATTTTGCATTTGCACTAGAGATGGGCGCGGGACGGGAAAAAAGTGCCGGGTGGGGACGTTGACTGCATTGAAAATCTGAGTTCGGAACGGATTGGGATAGACTGCAGTCGGGATTGGGACGAAAACGAATTTTCCTTCCAGCGCCCATCTCTAATTTGCACTATCATAAGGCATAATTGCAACATCATTTGCATTAACTGTGCTAAAAACGCTGTGCCAAAAAGTGTGTCATGTGCTTTTCCTGATGCCACTATGCATAAAGAGAAAGACATACTAGGTGACCGAAAACTGTCTGCTAACCTCGCTAATAAGGATTTCGGGGCTACAAATAACACCTTCAGATCTAAGACGAAAACTGCTAGAATCGCCAGTCCTTAACATTTGCGGAGTCCCTGAGAACGCGAGGAACATTCTTTTCAGTGATTTTGAACTTGGAGATGTTGATTGGGGGAAGTGGGGGTGAGAAGAGTGGCTGCCATGAGTTCAAGTTGTGAATTCATTGCGATAAATTATGTTTGACAGTGACTTGACAGTGACTTTACAATGAATTGCCAGTGAAATGACAGTGATTTCACAGTGAATTGACAGTGACTTGACAGTGACTTGACAGTTACTTGACAGTGACTTGACAGTTACTTGACAGTGACTTGACAGTGAATTGACAGTCACTCTACAATGAATTGCCAGTGAATTGACAGTGACTTGACAGTGACTTGACAGTGATTTGACAGTGACTTGACAGTGAATTGAAAGTGAATTGAAAGTGACTTGACAGTGACTTGACACTGACTTTACAATGAATTGCCAGTGAATTGATAGTGATTTCACAGTGAATTGACAGTGACTTGACAGTGACTTGACAGTTACTTGACAGTGACTTGACAGTGACTTGACAGTGAATTGACAGTCACTCTACAATGAATTGACAGTGAATTGGCAGTGACTTGACAATGACTTGACAGTGAATTGAAAGTGACTTGACAGTGACTTGACAGTGACTTGACAGTGACTTGACACTGACTTGACAGTTACTTGACAGTGACTTGACAGTGAGGGCAAGCAAATTTGAATTGAATATTTCATTGAAGAGTGGCTGCCTTGAGGTTAAGTTGTGAATTCAGTGCGATAAATAATCATTTTTATTTCATTTCCAATATCCGTTCCTGACTTAAATAGCGAAACACGTTCTTTACAAGGAATTAGGAAGCAAAACCGGGATTTCATGCCCATACTAAACAGTACTTAAATATACAATCGAATCTATCGTCGTAAAGATTTTCGCTCGTACCGGGCTTCCCATGACACCCACTCTTTTTTATTGTTTTTAAAACAGAAACCATCAAAAATGGGTAAAAATGTTGAAAAAATGTAAGGAATTGGCTTAGGAACTGCTTGTTCTTCTTTAAAAGCATTCGCTTGCATAATTGGCTCTGGAAATGCTTTAAAAATATCTTGTAAAACTTATTTCTTAGCATTTAAGTAGTGAGTAGGATCTCTTTTATAATAACTCAAATGATCCAGCTTAAGGAGCTGCCTCCCTGTTATCCTACGCCACTCTCTTTCCTTTCAACTCTCCAGCAAAACTAAATACAATTCTTTACAGCAAATGTATTATTTCAGCTTGTTGTCCTTGTTATCCGCCAAAAAAGGTGCCTTGTTGATGGTTTGGGGTTGACGGGGTGTGAAGGGGTGGTTTAGATGACAGCATAACCATAATCGCTGTCTCCCAGCACCGCAACGCAATTATAAGGCAGCGCCAAAAGGGAAGAATCAGATGGTGATGCCATGGAAACTGGGTGACGTGGCTCCGGCTCCGGCTCCGGCTCTGCTGCTCCTGTTGTTGTCGTCGTTGATAAAACTGAAATCCAAAGTAAATGCGATACGGGCGTGTTATGGCTGAGCCGGAGTCTAAAGGGAAGGCAGGCAACGTCTTTGCCTTTGTCTGCCTCCCACCACACACACACACACACAGACTCTCAATATTTTTTTTTTTTTACCTCTTTTGCTTTTGTTGTAGTCAAGTGGCACCCTCCATTGAAAAGTTTTTGCTACTTGCAGCGGCAATGCAAAAATTGTTAACAATAGAAATAATACAAGAAAAAGAAGAAGCAGCAGCAGGAGCAGCGGTTCGGAGTTGAAGCCGGAGCAACAACAATAACGTTGACTAAAAATTAAACAATAAACAATGGCGGCGACTATAGATTACTTCCTGTTTCGGCTTCCATTTTGTGTTGACTTTTTTCCCTCCGACCCGGCAATAACCGAAGGGGGTCGACGTTTTTTTGGACGGGAGGCCCTTTTGTTTGGCTTCCAAAGGATGCCGGAGAATCCTTTTCTGTGTTTTCTCTTTGCTGCTGTTGTGTGTGTGTGTGTGTGTGTGTGTATGTTGCCTGAAACTGGCTGTGGTTAGGTGTGGTTAGTTACCCGTTAAGTGGTTTCTTTTCTTTCAGTCATGGCCATATTTTTTTGGGGTACCCGTTGTCTGCTTTTTGTCCTTGACTAAACTGATTAGCGTCCCCCCGTCCCATCACTGTGAAGTTACTTGAAAGTCTTTGAGCTAAGCTCTTTCTGAATGGAACTTCAAGTTTTGAGCAAAGAGCGTTAATCTGTTGAAGGAGCAGATGGAAAAAGGGCAACCAGCAGTTTGAATGATCTTTGATCTGGAAAGCGGATTTACAGACTGGCAAATCTTTAACTTGCTCTTGGCCCATTGTGCTGCAGAGGCTAATACCCAGTGTAACTAACACAAGGATAAATTCTGCTTCTAGCTGCTCTAGAAATTGGCAAAAAAGAAAAGCAGGTGAACTCTTCTTGTGCCTCAGTCAGTTTGAGGCATCGAATAACAAAGTGCACAGATTCTCTACTTTGTTTAAAGTTAACTACTCATTTCAGATATTTCCACGGCCGGTGGAGTTCATGCAAAGCCATTTCACCTGGTCAGAATAGAAACTTGGAAAGCCAAAAAAAATTTATAAAAGTCTAATTAACTCTTTTGTTTTCATGTTTCCGAAAGAAAATTAATTCAATCTTTATTAAAAGTACTTAAATTTGGGTTTTGTGTTCTGCCTTAAGTCTTTCAGAACAGAAATTCCTTAACTGCCGTTTCCTAGTTGATTATTTATGAGGCCTATGTATGCCCAGATGCTGAAACCAGGAAACTGTCGAAAATCAAAAATAGCAAAGCCCTCGCTTAACTCTGATCTCTGAATGCGAGCTACCAGCGAGGCGTTGATTTTAAAGCACAAACGGTTTCTTCGCCTCTATTGTATAAGTAATGGACTTTAGTTTCTGCTTGCGCTTAACTGTAAGCAATTGCGGCACCCATCTTTCGCAGAACTTTAGCATTTATTAACGATGTACTTCACTTTGTGAAGTTGTTTTAGAGACTGTTGTTGTAATAATTAGCTCCTCCACTCAATGTTTTATGGCTGGGGTCGGCGCGTCGCTATCTACTATGCATACAAAAGTGCTCAGCAGCAGCGCAGTCTATATATACGACTGTATATGCTCGTCGCTGACCTGCTTTACCAACAATTCCTGAGCGTTGTGTCAAGCAAAATAAACTTCGGGCCAGTGGCTACACACACACTTGCGCAATGCCAAAATGTGAATGTGTTTTTTGCCGACCCCTGTCTTACGGTTATAAGCAAAGGTGGCTATGGCCTTGTGGGGAAGTGAAGTCATATAGAGCAGAAGACCTGGTTTCAATTGCCGCTTTTAGCACATCTAATATACACTTAAAAGTTTTAGGCTTTTACTCAGCCATGATGTTTCGGTAGCTAGGGTTTGCTCAGAGAGTTGGGTCGCTGGCCCTACTCCCCTATCCTGGTGATGGGGTTGCCATCTTATAGTCCAGGCCCTATAGTAATCAAGCTTCAGCGATTTCTCAGCCTACTTACCGAAGACGCACTAAGGCCAATTTGGCTTCTTGATTCGCCTTCTCACAATTAGCTCACCACGAACCGGAGTCCGTGGCTACCCAGAGGACACTTGACTCGTTTTATGGAGTCGGAAGTTCGTGAGCTGCTTGAGCTGACCGTACAAGTCCAGTTGACTCCGTCCCCCAATCACTTTTATAGCTTCCGTTATAAGCTGTGGAAAAATTTAGACTCAGCACAAAAATGATTTAAATTTAAACACTTTTACTATCCCAAAATTTATTATATAACGATGAACAAATTGTTTCATATTTATCAATTATTACAAACTAGCTGAGCCGGCGCACGTCCCTACGCCCCTGTTAGTATTTTAAACACACTGCTTTTTGTTACATTACAATGGCAATGGCAAGATCTATCAAATCTTCATGAGAATCTTAGCTCAATTTTAAATTTAGGAAATTTCGCGCAATTTTTGGTCCTTTTGACCTTTAGCATCTATCTATTTCACCCCCGTGTTCATGATAATCTTATCTTATTTTCTCCATTTTTAAGAACTTTTGACCTTTAAAATCCGTATTTAAAATTTAGAAAATTTCGCGATTTTTTGGTCCTTTCGATCTATCTATTTAATGTTATATCATTTTCGTAATTTTGAAGAACTTTTGATATTTACCATCCGTATATTTACACGTCTTCATGATAATCAAAACTCATATAATTTTGCAAATTTCGCGTTTATTTTGGGACCGATTTGCTTTTTGCGAGCTTTTAATTTCTATTTGGGGCGGAAACAAATCCAACATTTAGTGGTGTAAACCAAAGGACTTTGTTTTATATGTATATGCAGATTATTTCCTTAAATGTCTACAAAAATGTCGACTTTGTTCAGAAACTATTATTTTTCCATACAAACCAGCTCTGAACCGAACCGAATCGAATCGAACCGGTGTTCTTTAAAAAATGTCAAATCTAAGTGAAGTCAGAAAAATATAAAGGTTCGACGCATTTAATACCGTAAATAGCAGGGAATCAAAACCGAACCGTATACCGAAAATAACCGCTTAAAACTCAGAATCAAATCCAGGATCGAAACCGATATGTTGACTATTTATGTACCGGCAGGGTACAATAACAATTACTATTAAATTTTGTTTGGGTAATTAAAAAAGTTAATTACCATTACAATTATTTCAATAATTGTACTAAAAAATTTAATTATTTGTAATTAAAAGTAATTAAAGTAATTTCCGATGCAATTTTTCATAGGGATGCCAACCGGTTCTGAACCGAACCAAACCAAGCCGTAATCGAGACGCGATTTCAGCTGATAAACCCAACCGCAAACCTTGCCGCCGTCCTTTAGAAAAAGCCTTACCGAACCGAAAACCACAAAGCAAAACGCTTCGGTACGGTTCAGTTCAGTTCAGTTCAGTTCACTGGCGAGTTTAAGACTTAAAGTTCTTACCTTCAGACAATGACAACTGTAAATTTGGAAATTTTAATCGAGTCCCCAGAAAAAGTTATATCCGACTTTTGGTCAAATTAAGTTTACCAATGAAGCCTCTACAAGGGCGACCACTAATAGATCGAATTGATCTTAAGGATTAAAGTAGCCGTTAAGGATATGACTTCACATCTAATTTAAGTCAAGTGTTTCCGTACATCTGCTAATATACCTATTATCAGACGACGTTCTTTACTTGCAAGTTGCTAATTTCTTTGTTTGAGTAATTTTTACTCACGGGACGATATTCTCAATATTCTGTCGTGCTTCTTCACCCTAATCCTACTTTAGCCAAGAGTGTATTTACCCGAAGTGAAATCCTTATGGAAGATTCTTTCAAATCCGACTTCATATATTTCGGACATTTACATACAAATTTTAAAGCTATTTAAATGTTTTCGAAGAATTCAATTGTGAAAGTGTGTGAAATAACACATATTCACTTAAGAAATTGCCATCATAAGCCATCATAAAATTTATAGTTCATATATTAAATAAAGAGTGTACCACTGAACCGAACCGAAACCGCTGTTCAGTTGGCACCAAAAACCATTTGGTGAACCAAACCGGCGTTTCAAAAACTAAGAGAACCACTAAACCGAACCAGTCCTCATTTCCGAGTGGTTTGCAACCCCGATTTTTCATTACATGAAAGTAGTTGTAATAGTTACTAAAGTTTAAATTACAAAATAATTGTAATTTAAATGGAAATTACATTTTTAATTACGAAATAATTGTAATTGTAAAGGAAATTAATATTTTAATTACCCAAAAAATTGTAATGTTTATTTCGACTTACAGCCCTGTGTACCGGTATCTGAGAACCGATATTTTTGGAACCTAACAGACCGAAAATAGTTTAAACATGGTACCGGTATACTGTTTCGGTTCCAAGTGCACCAACTAGACTGAGAGCACTTCGTTTAGAAGTACTTTTAAGCAAGTTGGCTTAGCAAAACTTTGGTATTGTGAAATAGAAAAAGACCTAGACCTATTCTCTGTGAAAATACTGCATTTTTTATATTTTAGACCAGGGGTGCCCAAGCGTGTTGCGCACGCAGCGCATTCATTGTTGTTTTACGCAAAGGGAAACCAGCGCGTATAGGACTCATGCACATCTTATCGCTATACGTTGAGCCATTATAAAGTATACAACTTCTATGTTGTTTGACGCAAAGGGAAACCAGCGCGTATTGACCTCATGTACAGCTTATGGCTATACGTAAAGCCGTAATAGAGTAAACAACTTCATTGGTGGTTTATGCAAAGGGAAACAAGCGTGCACATCTTATGGCTATACGAAGAGCCATAATAGAGTATACAACTTCATATGTGTTCTCTTTGCTCTTTCTCTCCGATCAAAGGTTTTGTTGTTGGCTACGAATAGCTGGTGCGTATAGCCGTCACGCATAGCATCTGGCTAAGCGTAGAGCAATGGGAACTTTAATTGTACTGTCACTCTCTCTTTCTCTCCGAGTGAAGGGTTTGCCATCAGCTGTGTGCAGAGCTGTAAACTGCAATTACACTTACAATTACCATTACAATTTTTGTATATTTAAAAACTTTAATTACAATTACAATTATTTCGTTATTAAAAATTAAGTTACAATTACAATTAATTAAAACTTGCAAGCGAAATTACTACAATTATTTGAATTAACAAAAAAATTTAAGTAATTGAAATAATTATTGAAATAATAATAACGAAATAATTGTAATTGTAATTATAGATTTAAATATACAAAAATTGTAATGGTAATTGCAGTTTACAACTCTGGCTGTCAGCGCATCAGATACCGACGTTGACGCCCACACACACACACATAAACAACAATCGGGTTTCTCTTTGGTTGTTGTGGCTTGCGTTATACTTGCGCGCGTAAGCTTATTCTGGGCACCTCTGGTTTAGACTCTCATTACAATGTCATGCTTACCTCTGAACCTCTGGAAGTTAGTTGAGTTATCCATATCCGTTCAAGTGCAACTAAATGAGGAAAACAACTCTTGACACAAATACTTTATCTGAAAGCGGTGACGAATTTGATTCATTTTTGCATTTGTATGAGAAGAAACTGGATAATATAAATAGTTCAGTATTTTCACAAAGTTTTCCAGAAATCGATTACAGAATAAAGATGATGTACTTAAATTGTGATTAAAAAAATCGACAAAGTTTCCGGAATTTTAAGAACTCTGAAAAGTTCTTCTTGCTGTTCCAGCTGCCCAAGTAAGCGTAGAACTTTTATTTCCGGTATGAAGCTTATTGAACAGAATTAGGATGTTCGAACAAACAATGAACGCTCTTTCTTTAATTTTTTCCGGTGCATAACGGTACGTACTAGTATACCGAAATTAAAATCAAAGTTCCACTACGGAAATTATAAACAAAACAGAACCTTTAACCGAAACATATTACAAGTTTCGGTACCCATCAGAACCGGAACCGAAATACCATTCAGTTTGATGCCCTGGTAAAAGTTCTATCTTATCAACCGAAAGTTAAGTTATTGGCAGATTTCCGTAAAACAAAGCAATAAGTTTTATAAAATTCCCAAAAGAAGTTCTTTAGATCAGTGATCAAATGCCCATATTAATTAAAAATCCAAACTGATTAATCAAAATCCATTTCCAAAATTTAAATTAGTTTCCAATTTAGTTAAATATTAAGTATTGACACCACTTCTTCTCCATTTTAAATTCGCTGACAAAGTCTATGTGCCCTGACCTCGAATTGGCCGGGCAAAATCCAAAGAGAAATTCGCGGAATTTTCGCTGCAGTCGCATAAAAACGTGGCGGAAGACTGAAAAAACAAAAAAACAAATACAAAAATAAAATGAAATGTCGACGACTCAAAGGAAACATTGAGCCAGACATACAAGTGCACCTACATGCATGTACATTATGTACATATATAGTCTGTACATATAGTTATTATAGTCTGCGGTCGATGGCTCTTCGCGTATCCTGGAGCCGTAACCATATCCATGTGTGCTGTGTGCACTCAATATAATTTAATATTTTTCGATAGCAACAACGCCAGCTGAAAGTAATTACTTTTATGTGAGATTAGATATATTTATGTGCAGGCAGGGGAGAGGGAGATGGGGGGAGGGCCGCTAATTCGGCATCAGCAAAAATTTTTAATGGCCTGCGGCGAAGCTTTTGGGTAGCTCATGAGATTGCACCCAACAGTCATAAGTTTCAGCCGTGGGGAGGGGAGGGCCGGGAATATTTGTTATTCTTTTGGCGGTTGCGCGTCGCATTTAAGTGAAGTGCAAACTGCAAAACTCGATTCGTGTGCAGGCCGTTGTAATGGCTTCATACAACTATAAAATGTATGCCATTGTGTTTTTTTTGTTGTTGTTATCCAACTGTGAGCCCAGAGCAATGCGCCGCGGGGTATGTGGGGGGATATGGACGATTTGTTTGTTGCATGTTGGCGTTGCGGTAAAGTTGATGAAAACTGTTTTGATTGCGGTAAAATGTGGGTGGCAAATCCACAGTGTAGGTGTTATCGAAACTGATTGTGCACGGAAATGAAGGAAACTCGGCAAATGCCGGCACATTAGTCCAAAAGGGACACATGAAAAGTCGAATTGGTATGCTAAATATAGTTTTTTGACTCGATAAGCATCTAGAAAGTTGGATGAGAGCTTGTGCCAAATGCAATTTTGGGTAATAATAGCAACATAATAAAATCAATTGGGTTGGTGGGAGTGATCGCTGGTAGTTCTTAAGCGATCAGATATGATAAGATATCAAAAAACAAGCTGAGCAGAGAATTTCAAGTGCTTTTGGGTATGTTTGCAAATTTAAAAAGCAATTGAGAAGCAGACCTAAAAGACTTTAAGAACTAACTTAAGAGGACTTAGGAGATTGTTTGAAAAAAAAACAAAAACAATTTTAGCTTAAGGAAGGCAAATCCACTTCCAGTTCTCTTTTTGAATCTCTTTTTTACGACCAATAGCGCTCAAAGTGTCTCTTCAATTCAGTTCTTGGATTAATTCTTCAGTGTGCAGTTGCCACTTGTGTGCACGAGCTAGAACCAAAAGCACTCAGTTGTCAATTTTTAGTTTAGTCAGTCCACCGATGGCATCGTATGTATGCAGCAAATTTCTCTCACACTGACTCTCTCCGCTCTCGTTACACCATACCAATAAAGCGTTCGCAAGGCTCATGCGTTCATGCATTTAGTGTTCTGAAAAATCATACATATTTTGAGCGCTCGGCCAACAGTGTTCTGTCAGTCAGATCACAACTTTTTGCTGAAACAAAGCTACAAATTCTGTTGACCGAAACCGGCTTTGCTTTATTTTTTTCGGTCTGTAATGTGTGCAGCACAGCACAGGTTATTTACTCTCGTTCGAAATGTTTCTTGAGCGTGAAAAGCACAAATTTGAAACACAAACAGTTTTGTTCCACAAGTTGAATTACGCAAGTGAGCGCTTGTTTTTCAAAATATTCTTCAAATAACAACTAAATATTTCAAGCCATCACTCTGTTTTAAGCTCTGTTTACACGACCTGATCGTCAGACCTGAGCAACTCAGTTTCGCGTTTACACATGCCTGAGAAGCTCAGATAAGTCAGTTAGAGAACCATTGGTTCATTGAAATCATCTAGTTCATTTAAACATTGTGACTCTTATAATTGTAGTATAAGCAAAAGTTGTAAAAATCATACACATAACTTCTTATTTGGTTGGGTCATGACGATCTAATTTGTTTTGATGCTATGCAATTAGCAGTTTGTATGTTAAATTTCAATAAGAGTTGATTTGGCATACATAAAAAACCAACCGATAGTCAAAAATCGATAACAAATGTATATCGTAAAGCCGGAAAGTGGCAACGCCAGCACACTACAAATAGGCAACCCTTTAACTTGATAGATGCCAGCTCAGCTGAGTGGTCAGGCCAAATGGAACCAGTTTTATTTCACCTGATCGCTCAACTGAGTAGCCTGATTACTACTCAGACGACTGTTTACACAGGCTGACAGCAACTTAAACAAAAACTCAGCTGATTGATCAGGTTGTGTAAATAGAGCATTAGTTTTTAGTTTATGTATCATGACTATATTCCGAATTGTTTTAGTTCTTACTTAAAATCTCTCAATTCTCGATCTGTTCTAAACACTTTAAATTAGTAACAAACGATATAAATCACAATTTTACAGTTCTATGATAGTTTTTTTTTGATGTGAAACATCTTTAATTTCGGTACGGAAGATAAACGATAACGTCACGAGCGAAGTGGGTGGGAAGTGGGTGGGAAGTTGGTGGAGAGTGTGTGGGAAGATTTAAAGATTAAGATTATTCAAATTAATTCAAATAATGTGTTTTTCCCAGTACTTTTACCATTGAAAGAGCTTGTGATTTTGAAATTAAGCCCTCAAATTTAGCATCATGTTTTACATCAAAGACTCGTGAGTGTTAACTACACACTCACACCTTTTTTTTCTTATCAAAATTCCTCAAGACGTCTTCTTTTCTTAGAGTTTTTCAAACTAATCAGATTAGTATATCTTAAATACAAGAAAACTTATCGATTTATGCTACTAAAACAATTTATGTTTTTATACCCATTAAAAATGGGTAAAAGCGGATCATGCAGTTGTGCAAATGTGTGTAACAGCCAGAAGGAAGTATCTCCGACCCTATAAAGTAACTCTATGGGGCATTCCAAGCAAAAACAGATATTTTCTGAGTTGATGTCTCCGAATTGGATGATAATTGGCCCAAAGGAAGCTTATTATGAGAAAAGCTTAGCCCCAAAATTTGAGATTCAAATGTTCTGGCTTAAAAATCCCTTTTAATAACAATTTTGAAATATTTTTTTTCAAACATTTATTTGGAAAAAAAAGGATTTCTTCAAACATCTTAGTCTAGCAAAAAAGTCCCATCCTTCAAAAATTTTCAAAAAAAACATATGCTAAAGCCGCATTTTTTCCCAACATTTTGAGTGGCTGAACATGTCGGTAGATTGAAAATTAAAGAAGTTATCGCCATTTTTGTCATGTAATCTCAAAAATATCAGTATCAATTTGTAAAAAATTGCAAATTTTATTTTTGGTTCTTAATTGTGCCAATTTGGTAAAAAACTTCAAAGACTTCAAAGACAGCGCACGAAAAAGGTGCTTGTGATGGCGTAGGGGTGCGGTTAAACTAGTTTGCCAGGCAATACTGCCTGCAGCAAGGAATAAGAAGTGAAATACTTACTGCTAATAACTAGACATCGGATTTTATGTCCTTTTTTAAATGAAGGTTGATTGAGGTGAAAATTTGGATTTATACTAATTAAATAACCCACTTTCCATTGGAAACTGCATATTCAATATATGCAAATTTTGCATATTTTACATATGTCAAATATGTAAACAAATATGCAAAATATGCATTGAATATGTAAAATATGTAATAAATATGTAAAATATGTAAATATATAAAAAAATGTATAAAAATTGAGAAATTTTCAAAAATTCTTATTCTTGAGCTTAGATTATTGTTAAAAATATAAAGATGGCATATATAGACGGTTAAATGGGAGTTGTAGACCGATCAAATGAAAGGTGTGCCTTGGAAGTTCTAAAATATGGGGAAATTTCTAAATTGTTTTTTTATGGACGGCTAAAGTACACGGATAAATAAAGAAGATGTCGAATAAATGGTCAAAAAATCGCGAAATTTCAAAAATTCACATTTGAATTTAGATTTTCATAAAGAAGGGTAAACCGGCTGGTAAATAGGAGGAGTATATCAAATGATCAAGGAAATCGCGAAATTTGCAAAATTTTCTAACGACCTAAGATAACTATGAAGGTTGGATAGATGGCAATTGAAGACGCGTATATTAGAGGCTTAGACCAAAAACCGCGAAATTTGTCAAATTTTCATTTGACTATTTACGAAAGCGCAGAAAATTTTATAGGCGCTCGGAAACTCCAGAATTATATATTAATCCCTTCCTGTCATGTGAATGCTGAGAACATACCTCTCCCGCACAACAACATTGTAAACTTCGAACGAAAATTTTATTTTTCAAAAATGTTTTTATTATAATTGTTGTAGCTGTATACAATTAAGCATTTTTCTAAATTTTCCATTGTAAATTTTTGGCGTTTCTCAGAAAAAATTAGCTTGTAGGGCGAAAAACTGCGTTCCACATCGCAAGATGTAAGCGGTGCATATTTGAATTTAAATATGTCAGACATATTAATTTTCCCAGCGTCAGTTATTTCCGAATCAGAATTGGAAAATATTTGATTAAGGTTATCAAATGAACCATAGTCCGGACTCCGATCCAATACGTCCTTTAGTTTTTTTTGCAGTTTTATACCGAATTCTCCTTTCACACCATTTAGAATGTCCTTTACTTCAGATAAAAGCTTGAAAGTTTTTGCAAGTAAGACAGACTACGTTGTCTTCCTGTATTTCAAAACAGTTTGATTCCAATTCTTTTAGCCATTTTTGAATCAAACGTGTTTTTTATCGCTTATTTTCGACAATTTAATTAATTAAAAGTTGAATTGATGCAGTTGATTTACAAAGTGAAACGGATTTGCAACAAAATCAGAAAATGGTGAGCACAGAATCACAAAAAGAACACATTAACCCTGGCCTACTAGGATAATAATGTATCTGAAATATGTTATTTCATAAAAAAATATGTTTTTTACATATTTTACATATTCTGCATATTTTGCATACTTTTTTATGCAAATATGCAATTTATGCAAAATGGTTTTTAGCGGACTTAGATCGTTTTTCAATAAAAATAAGATGTGTGCAATCAGAACTTAAATTGGACATGCGGTTCAAAATATGCAAATATGCAAAATCCGATGTCTACTAATAACCTTTATCACAAAAGATCACGGACAATGTACAGAATATTTGAAAACCAGGTTCGAAAATTGCGAAACTATCAAAGGGACGCTTGGGATTCATCTTGCGGTTCCTATGAATGATTCCTCTTTTAAAGTTAACACATCAAAAAGTGTAATTTCAAAAATAGTTCGAGTCTAGTTAATGTTTTATTATATTATTAAAATTATATTATATTACTACTTTTAATGCGAATTGCTTTAGTTTTTCTTTTCAATTATACCCTGTGCCAGCACACGTCGCTGCTTGAATTCTCTACCGATTAACTAATATGATATTGTACACAGAGCGGGCAAACAAACGAAACGAAACGTTTCTGAATCGTTTCGTTTCTTTCTTTGCACAGAGCGAAACACTAACAAAACCCGATAAAATGCAACGTTAAAAAAAGGAGTTCCGTTCAGTTTGCGTTCGTGAGAGCAAACTAAACGTAAAGTAAATGCTCTCATCTTGTGAAGGGAGCAAAGGGAATCGGTACGATATGCAACGAGGGCGAATAGTTCGGAAACGTTTGCTGCTCAATTTGTATACACTTTTTTTTTTTTACTTCTTTGATTCTCTCAGCTTTGTTGTTTTGCATATATTTCATTCCCAAACGTTTCAAGGCAGCGCAGCTGTCGCGAGAACAATATTCCAATCGTTTCGTTTGCGCTCTTCGGCAATATAAAGTTAGTGGTTTCGTTTTCCCTGACTATAGTAACCGATACAAAACAAATGAATAGATTCTTCTCTTTCGCGAACGGTTCGTTAAACGTTCCGTTTGTTTGCCCGCTCTGATTGTACAACCGTATTAAAGCTCTTTGTTAGATCTTTTTCAGTAAGCTTTAAGGCCAACGCGTTCTTTTTTGGGGTTAAAAGTGTATCCATTAGCTCTAAAAAGTTGTTTGGGCGAGTTAAGAACCAAAAAAAAAAATTTATTACAAATTTTTAACAAATTTTGTATACTGATATTTATAGATTACATGACAAAAATGGCTATAACTTCATTAATTTTCGAGCTACCGACTTGTTCAGCCACTACGAATCCGGTGAAAAAATGTTATCCTTAAATACAATTAATGTCATTTTCTTTCATTTTTGAATGCATGACAAAGTACAGGCATACTCTTTTCAAGTGCTTAAGAGATCAATCTCACATTTTAAGTATTTTAAGCTGTGAATTTGGATCCAAGAAACCGAAAAATCATAAGCAATGAAACGACAAAACAAATCGATTTATGTCTTTTGGGTAAAATTTTAGGTTAGTTGAGAAGGTAGAAATGTTCATTAAAAAGATTTTAGTGCTTCGCTGAAGGAATTAATCGATCAAGTTGGGGCTTGTAGTTTCGGGAAAATAATGGGAAAAACTGAAAAACATTGTTTTTCATTTCAAATATGAACTGCCGACTATCAGAATCTGTTTTCCACTCTAAAATTTGTGGTATCTAGTTACAGAGTCTGCATTTTATAAGAATTAACGGGATAACCTTACTCTAGACTATTTTTAAAACAAAATAATATTATATTTAAAAAGGCCAACACATGAAATTTTCATATAAAGTATTGCCCTCAGGGTTAATGTTCAAAATCAAGCACATCCTAAATGCATATTTTCTGAGCCTTCAGTAAACCTGAACTAGTAAAACTCGTCGCGTACGAACCCCGAAGTAAACTTTGTTCAAATGTTAAGAGTAGAGGTGTTCTTAAACGTGTTACAGTGTGGCATGACCTGTTACGAAATGATCGCAAGAAGTCAAAAAGTTTCGTGTGTGTTTTCCGTGCGTAAATTTGAGTCGTAAATCTTGAAAAAAAGTCTTGCATGACTCATTTCTATATGATTAATAGGTATTGAGATTAAAAAGAAATAATTTCTTTCAGAAGGAAGATTTGTTCATAGAGTCTGTACGGCTGGGGTCAGTCACTCTATTTTCGTCAACCCAGCGTTGCTCTTTGTACGGTGATGCGTCGTGCCGCCTGTCAAATTGTAACATGGGCCGAACGCTTGTCGAACGAGTGTCGCTAAAGTCGGCCCATACATGGCATTGGGTCGAACGAGCGTCGCTTATGTTGCTTCTCTGCATGGCATTGCGTCGATCTAGCGTGCCTGGAGAGCCGTTAACGTATTGAGCGGACATCGCCTTGAGAAATACGTCAGTCGAGCGTCAATGACAGTCACAAAATCGTCGACGGATCGTTGATACAGCGTGGGTCGGCCGTACTAGAGGGTATTTATCTGATAACATGGTAAGGGCATACTTAAATTAAAGAAAGACTGCCTTTAATGCCAACTAGAAGATGCAATTTTTAAAGTGATGCATTTTAATGGTGAGTGATCATACGTGACGCCCCCTTAAATCGTGCAAGAATCTTTCGTGGTGTGCGGGAATCGTGTGTAAAAAAAATTTTATATATTGAAGCTTCACTCTCTAGTTAAGAAGTTTGCAGCACTGATTCTAATAACCTACTTCTTTTTACCAAAGATCTTTTTAAAAAAAGATCGGCAGTTTTTATTTAGTGTTCTCTTTCTGTAGAACTAATCCCATATAATTTACGATCAGTGGTAAATAGTTATTAGAGAGTCAGTATTTGCAACACAGTGATCACCAAATGAATTTTCCCTTTTTCAAAGTTCACTCACCAACGTCTCATCCCTAAGGGCGCGCGCACACATGCTGCTAAAAGATGCACTAACGGCAGAAATGAAGGCTGATCGGATGTGCACAACAAGCACTGGGTTGATCAGTTGTAAGCTCATCCTTGCGAAAACAATCAAGCATGTTTGTTTATTTCGGTTTGCGTACGTACTAAAATATTATGCGCTGCCGTCAGTTCATCTTTCAGCCGCATATGTGCGCGCACCCTAACCTGCACACACCCTAAAGTTAGTCCGAAATTTTCGGTGTTTGGCGCCAGCACCTGCCTAATCTGCAAAGCGCGTAGTAAACTAAATGGAAATGTTGCACAGCCAATGAATGGCATTTTATGCAGGCATTTGCCTCTACCTACGAGCGACGACACATGGTCTGGCATTTACATATCGTCTCTATCTTGGACTTATGCCAGTCTCCCAAAGAGTTTCCCCTCCCCCAGTACCCTGCCGCTTGCTTCTATTCAGTGTGCAGCTTTTATGCAAATTTACAAAGTGCAAATTACACGCTACTAAAGGTTTTCTTTGCTCTCCTATCGGACGATGCGCTTTGTGTGTGTTTGGGAGAGTGTTGGTAAATGGCAAACTTAAAAATTCTATTCAAACTTTTCTTTACATGAGGCTGACGCGGACGCTGCTGCTGCTGCTATATGGCCCGGGCCCCTATGTAACCCATTTTTTTTTTTTGCTCATTCTGCCCGGCAGTTGCTGTTTATTTATTATGTGTCGTTGTCAGGGTACAATGGGTTAAAAAAAAATATTTATGCATGGTTGGGTGACAAATTCTGTGCACTTTCGATTAATGATAAAAATTTGGGAGAGTCTTGAGATATAAATCAAATGGAATGGTACATGCGCGTCCATTGGATTACTGATCAACAGTACAGTTGTCTATATGTGTCCACATAACAAGCTTAATAAACACTGATCGATGATCAGCGGTATTATTTGAAATTTAAAATCATAAATATGCCAGCAAATCCAGCTCTAGGGCTGTCAGTATAGCTATTTCAAGGTCCTCTAGGTCGTTTTATCAGCAGACTTCGCTAACGGCTTAAAGCAGGTCCGCCTTTTGAAACATTTTAAACTAACATGGAATAAATTGACGCAATCACAAGAGACACTTGATCACAGATCAGCCTTAGGAAATTATATTAATTATTTTAGCGATTGCCAACGATCTATTGATCACATTTGGGTGGACAATAAAAGAAGTTTATGGCCAAAAATAACCCCAATATCAGTTCAAATCAGAGTTTTCCCTATGAACTAAGTAGCCCTATAAGTCCTTGATTCTTACAATTCTCCCAGAATTGGTTTGGTTCAGTTTTTTGGGTATCTAATTAGCGAGTTTAGCTGGCTCGAGGTCCGAAAAAGTTGCATTCGTTCACAACTGTAAAGAACTTATGCATTGGCAGTAGACTTTTCGTTAAAGACTACATGACCAACTGCGTCTCCATACAATCATTACTTTAAACAGTTGGTAACTGCAAAAAGAAAAGACAGCAAAAATAGACGAGCAATGTTGGGGTCCATATCATTGGTTACATGCTTAAGCTTTTAGGATGAATTTTCTAAGTAAGAAAGCTTGAAGCTTTCGAGCGGGCTTAGAAAATGCCCGTTAAATTTGAATGCAAGCATTTAAAAAGCGATAGCGTTGTTCTATGAAACTTTTGCTAGTTTCTTTTACAAAACAGGAGAGCGTGCCTTCTTATACAACTGTTAAACTGCCTATACAGTACTGTTTCAAGAACCTCCCGGTTCTATTTTCAGTAGGCTTTTCGCTGGAACCAGCCACTGAACCTTAGAAAAAGATCTTCGGGATTAAAGCCCGACCTCTTTCTATTGGAAAAGTTTACTTACGAAAAAATGTTCATAAATAGTCTTCTAAATAACATAAAAAAATCTCAACAATTTTATTTCGTTTATTTACAAAATAATTGTAAAGTACTGAATCACCGCTTAATTCATTAAAGACTAGTATCGAAAACTATATTTGAATTCACCATACTTTGGTTTAAGACTTTGAAAAGGGCTAAAACGAAGCACCAAGCTATTTACCTTCTACTTGTGCTCGACAATCCCATATTTTTTTATAGCCATGGAAGAGAACCACACCTTTTTATCAATAATTGGACTGATTGTCTTTACAATCATAACAATTGAAAGCGTCCAGCTTCAAACGTAAACCTAAGGTTAAATGGTTTCCAAACTAGGTCCGCAGGTTCGAACCTTCGCTCCGGACATTCTGCAAACTTTCAGGCTTATCTTATAGCTTAGTGTAATTGTCAAACTGAGAAGTTCAAATAATGTTCCGATAATATGAAAAATAGGCAAAAACGTCAACTTCTTCACTCTGGAGAGGAAGATTCATTAATTGGTCTACCAAATGATCTATATGATAAACGCCATTGCTACCATGATGAGTCTTGCGGACTAAGAAGTGTGGGAGACAAATGACTCTTAGTGGGAGAACTTAAAACACACGCTTGTACTCTCTTTCAATGCACGATCAGGACTGAGTCAGTGCTGCCAGAATATGAGGACCGAAAGTTGCTAAATGTGCAAAAAATAATTGCTAAAAATAGCTAAAAATACAAAAAAAAGTGGCTAAAAAAGTTGCTTAAAGTCAAAACTTAAAAAAAATATTCATTTTAGAACTAAAATTTAGCAAAAATTACACAAACATACTATTCAAGGAGTTAAGACTACAATAATAATTAAAATGTGGTCTGCAAACAGCCTGGAGACAGAATCTCTCTGTGATTTCGCCGTAAGCAGCAAAAGCATCTTCAGTGAATTTTCGGCTAGTTAAAATTGAACCTAAATATTTTGCCTACAAATCAAAGAGGGGACACAACACTTGCTATATCTGTGTAGTCCATTTGATCAAAATAATATTAAATAATAAAGCAAACAAAAGTTCTTAAAACCATCCTAATGCACAGACAAAAAAGAATTTTTATTGATGAGCTAATGGATAAATTCAGTATCCACTAGGACTGGATATTATTAATATATGATTTTGAGTAGTAAAATATACATTTAATTTATAGAAATAGTTCTTAGCCGGCTGAAGGTCGTGTATGTTTTATGTGCTAAACCCAACAGCTATCCATTTAATGTTAAACTCATTTTAGAATTTTCATCTAATGCAGCTGAAAATCGTCAAAAGGATAAGAAAAAAAGGATTATTATAAATTATATTAAATAAATAAAACTAAAAATAATATTATTATAAAAAGGATATCAATTTTGAAAGTATAAGACCATATCTATTAGAAACAGATATTAGGGTATCAGTTTTTTTTCTTAGTGCTTAAAATCTCATTTAACGTCTTCAGGTTCAACATTTTGAATTGTCCACAGAAGTGTCAGAACCCGTAAGGTGGGCTCAGTACTGAAATCAGCCCTGATTTGAAAGAGATGGTACTAAAAACATGGCTTTCCTTACGGGATTTTTCGAAATGAATTTAAGACTGGCAGGGCGTTCTTTATTAAGGCCTATTTCCAGAATGCACAAAAATAAATTTTTATGTCAAACTTTACATGAATAGAAACACTTTTGAAAGCTGTGTCTGTTGAGAGCTGTCTTATTTTTATGATGCGTTGTGCCGAAACAAATTTCTATGTCATCTGGAATTTAGGCTTTAGGCGTAAAAATTAAGAGAAAACACTCATGAACTGGAACTATTTCTAATGATTATGCCCTAATTCATTACTGATTTATTTACATCTAAGGCGTTGTACTAAGGGGCTGTTTAGTTTAATGGCACAGATGCTCGGCTTTCAAATGGATTTATTAGTCATTATTTTGCATTACGACTCGAAAGTAGCGAATAGCTAAAAATAGCTAAAGATAATTTTAAAATTGCCAGATTTGTAGGTAATAGCATTTCCTCTTTTAAAATTGCTAGATCTAGCAACTAAATAGCTAAAATGGCAACACTGGACTGAGTCGGAGTTTAAGTTCGAGCAGTTGTTGAAAAATCAAGACTGTCAGCAGTCCACATCAGTCTGTAAAATATAATATGAAGCAGCTCGTTTTTTTAAAAAGAGTTTTTTGGGACAGCAGCAGAGGATTAATTTTCCATTTGGCTACCCTGAGGATAACCATATAAAGTAGTCTGAAATATAAATCTCTGTGAATGCAATTCTTTAGGTATTTAAAGCCTCCGTTTCAATGAAGATGTTCACCATTTCATTGTAAAAATCCCAGTTGTCCTATTCTTGATTCAAATATTTAAAAAACCATTAAGGTAGTGCCTTGATCACTAAATCATTACTTGCACTTTTGAAAAGTCACTGTTAAAATCAATAACAAATTTAAGAGTTAAAAGGAAAGTTAAATAAATTTTCATAAAAATCTAACATGGCTTAGGCATGGTACGGAGAACTTCAAACTGTTTGGGCCCACGAAAAAGTCTTATCTAAAAACAAAATAGTGTACTGAGATAGCCAAAAACGCCAAAAATACGCCAGATTTGGTATTTTTAAGATAACCTCACATGTTTTTCCAGCTGTGATTTGTTTAAAATTTGAAAGCAGCAATAAAAAATTAACCATATGAAGGGCGTAGCCAGGGCTCTCGCCCCTAATGACAAATTTGGGTCTGAAAATTTACGTTTTCATTCATGTGGCACATTTCGTATTGGAGGAGGAGGAAGATAAGGATGCAAGAAGCAGACACCAGCTTCTCAGTTGCCTTTGTGAGTCAGAGACCTGCAACGAGTACTTAATTTTTGTGTACACTCGCGCATTTACTCGGCTTGTTTGTGCACGCCATTTTGGTGTGACACACAAGAACTGATCGAAAGCACATTAAGTCAGAACGGGTAAGCTTTTTTTTCACTCGGGTAATAATTGAACAAGCTTGTCAAAGCTCGCGGGTATCATGCCGCCACTGACGAGTATTTTTATTGACTCGCGCTTTCAACATACAATCACCAAGCTTACTCGGCTTGTTGACGACAAAAGCCCCAAGCGATCAACATTCTTATACACGAAAGCTTACTCGGTTTGTTGACGGCGAGCTCTGGCTAATATGACACTTATTACGCAGTAATAAGCGGTGAATGACAGAAATTAAAAAGTTATTGCAATTTGGATTCTCTTCGTGGCATAATGGCAGAAAATGTAAAATTTATTTCTGGGCAAATTGCAAATGGCAATTACACCTTGTCTGGCCGACGCAAAGGATAAAGTTTTGTGTGGAATGTGGTGTGTGAAATTCTAAGACTAGACAAAACTGTAGTGGCTGGTTTCGATTACTGTCGGACTAGCTGCAAGGTGTTAAAGGCCTTTGGAAATCAAACGTCTAATTTAACCCGCCACAGTTGCTGTAAAAAAAATAAAGGAGTCACAAGTTCTAAAAACATTCTGTACCACAAGAAGGAAAGACCCGTGCGCCAAATACAAATGCAAATATACAAACGATATCGTGCTATCTCTTTTGCTCTCACATGTTGTTGTTTTTGGCGCCGAGTGTGTTACTCGTATCGCATTTGTAGCAAGGGTAAAAGAGATTTGCTTGTAACAACCCGCAGCAGATCATTGATTTCGGCAACAAGTACTTGCGGTGACTTGTAGCCAAAGGTACGAGTCGTCTCGGGTACTTCTACTATGCAGTACTCGAGCTCGCCAATACCCGATCACTTTTGAATTTTTTGTTTTGTGTATGCTACAAGCAAATGGTCAACGAGATTAGAGCTTTAAGTTTACTCGTACCGCATATGAAGCATGGGTGATTGATCATACATGTGTAAGCTCGCTGCAGTTCTCTGATGTGAGTTTTTGCTAGAGGTATGAGTATTCCGATAAAGCCAAGATAGATTGTTAGATCTATTCTGATCTCTGTGGATTTATTTTATGTGGCATGTTCAATAGGTAGTATTAAAAACACTAAAAGTCCTGAAAAGTGCAAAACATGCAATGAGCCTGGATGCTGGAGCCCTCCTAGGTACCAATTTAATAAACACACTGTGACAATTCTATCATGGTAAGGGGCGCCCTCTGATGATCTTTAAGTCACAGCACCCGGTTGATAAGCAACTCCACGTCAAGAACCAAATTGAGACTGTACCCGCGATGTAGGTATCAACGCACAACCACCACAATCTTCCGCAATGTGAGCAGCTTAAGCCTTGCTTTTGCTTATCCCGTGGTACCGATAATAGCTCGATGGCTTCTCCCCTTTTAGTCCCGACAGGCTTGATTTAAGGAGTACCGACTGGGATCCGCAGGGTTGTCTGTCGAGTCCCTCATGATGTCCCTCGTCACTTTCACACGATAGTTTGCGACAAAACTTTGAAAACCTGCCTCTTTGGCTCCAAAGTGAAACACCCTCTCCAGACCTGATACGAATCTCATGGCGTCTAAGATCAATAAAAAAATGTAATAGATTTTCTTCAGGGATTAAAAGCGAAACTATTTTCGGTATCGGTTGCGGTCTCTAACTCGACCGATAGCTATATTTCGGTTACGGTTATACAGGTAGCTTGTCCGTTTCCTATACAGTTAAAATTAGCTTTAGACCAGTATAAATGCCTTGACCGAAATGTCATAAAACTAAGTATTTGCTGTAGTTGCTCTTTGGATTGGGCAAGCAACAACTATGTTACAGCTCGTTCTGCACTGCGTTTTGCTGCTGGAGCTGGGCGCTCTCCATGTCAACTGCATCAAAATTATTGTTATTGGTGAGGTCCCAAATAATTTCCTTTTAATAGAAGCATTTCTACCGATTTTTCTTCTCATCTTTCTTTTCGAAACATTTTTTTTCTCTACCGACCGTCATAATAAATGAATTTTATTAGTTTCGGCGCCCAAATAAAACTCGAACAGCTGTTCATAGCATCTACAAGTTCAGAGCTATGTGGCAACGCCAAGACATACTACCCGCCAGTTTGTTTGTCTCCGTACACAATGTAAAACGTCTGCCGTCAAACCTTTTGCGAGTGGTTTTACAATTAATTATACTCTGTACCGAAGGTACATAGAGTCTATTAAGATTGTGCAAAAGTATGTAACAGCCAGAAGGAATCATCTCCATATTATAATAATATAGTCGGGAGCAAATGAACTGGTACAGAGCATGTTATAGTCGGGCGTGACCGACTTTCCCACTTGTTTTTTATATGGAGTTTATAGTTTGCGAGCGCTGAGCGAGTATCCACAAATCCTCAACATTGATTAAGTGTCTCATAGGTTTGAAAACGATCACTGTTGAAACTCTTTGTGTCTGATTTAAAAAGTCATTTCCAAAACGCTTATCAATCAATCAGCTAATTGTATATCAATGAACTCAAAATATGTATGATTAATTTTAAAATACTGACTAATCACTGATCATATTGATTGTGTATGATTGTTTGATCACTTACAAAAACTTTTATCATATCTCGCCCATTCAGCAGTGACTCATTTCACAAAATTCTAATCAAGTTTCTGCAAAATGCTTAAAATGGACGCGTTCAGCAGAAATCAGCTGAAATAATACCACGAATCAGTTTAAGGCAGTGTGGTAGTGTTAATAACAACAAGCTTATCAATGCACAATTATTGCTGGTGGTATTAGGATCATTACATAATTCGTTACATGCTGCTCTATGGAATAATACAAGATCATTGACAATTACTAACTGATCAGAGAGCAAGTGTTTCTGCTGAACACGGCCATTGGCACTGATCACTGATCAAAAATAGCTGCTTATTATTGTTTTTGAATCAGTGAAGAGTTCACTGATTACTATTTAGCCCCAGGTATACGTTGCTGTGATCACTTGCAAAGACTCTCAACATGATCAAGTGTTTTTGAGAAATACAGTTATTAAAAGAAACGTTTTCACTACCTGCGCAACATATAAAAGAAAGAAAAAGCCGTATAAATACCCCATAAATAACTCATTGATCAAGAATAAAAAGAAAAAATCCTGCTGAATATAGCCAATAGTTTTTTAAGACCTTCTAGTTTTGCGTTGGTATAGCGATATATCATAAAATTGTACAAATAAAATGAGGGAACAAACTTAAAATGGTTGACATTTTGCTAATTCAAAAGAAGTTTTCCAAAGATTTCTTAATAATCAATGGCCGTGTTCAGCAGAACAACTTGCTTCCTGATCAAGCATAAATTTGCAATAATCTTCCTACTAAACTTGAGTGATGCGGCATCATAATAGCCAATTTAAGATATCATGATACAGGAGCATGTATCCAAGAAATAGTACGCTACTTTCCCTCTAACAGCAGAAACTATTCGATCCATAATTTTTTTCTGATACCTGCTCTGGGATCAATTATTTTGCTGAACACGCCCAATATGTGGTTTTACCAAAGACTCAAAAAACTCACAAAGATGCTTAACGCAGTATATCAAAATACCACAAGGTGCAGATTTTTTGTCACGTCGCGTCCTATACACTTTTATTTGTATGGGTGCGCCAGATGTTCGTTAACCAACACGAACGCGAATGAGAGGGCCCCTTTAGTACCATCAACGCAGCGACAACGTATCGATCAGACAATTGGTGCGCGCCTTCCACACTTCCTAATACAATTTCCACTACGTCGCTTATATATCCTTTTTAATATATTCAGAAGACTTAAGCAAGTCCTACAACTCCTACACCTTAGCAAGAACAGGATTAGAACTATGATCGGAGTCATAACGGGGCACTGCACTATAGGCCACATGGCCATCAGGATGTGCGCACCCCACCATGACTTCTGTCGTAGTTTTGGGAATGAGGAAGAGATAGAAAGCATCCAACACCTTCTTTGCGACTGCCCTGCACTTCTTATGAAGCGTACCCAGCATCTGGGAAAACTATTCTTTGAAGAACTGGACAGTCTGGCAGATCTGCCCTTGAAGGATTAATTTAATTAAATTACAATTCTTGAATAACAACGGGTTTTAAGCTACCCTTCGTTGCATTCCTATTCTTTTCGCTTGCACGCACTCGCTCTCTCACTTACAAAACTGAGAGCGCAAGGCGTTCTTGATCTTAGTGAAGCTGCTCTCTGTCGCCACAAAGCAATGCACACAGAAAACCACCCCGTTTGCACACTGAATACATGGAACTGAGCAGACTGCGTTAAAGCAGAACTAAAGACAAACGAAGTCCACGAAATCGAAAATCCACATCGAAAATCCACTTTAAACCTTTGTCTGCCATTCACTTGTATGTTCGTTATGCATCTTTCTTCACCTTCTTTCGGGTTATATTCGCTTCTAATCTTGAACTGATATAAAAATAAAGAGCTGACATCTGAAAAAAAAACAAACATTTTAGAACTTTTAAAAGTTTCCAGTCAGGTTTGCGTCTTTCTCTTCAATAATAATTTCAATTAGATTACAAAATTTCAAACTTTAAATCAAAACTTCTCACAGCGCAAGCTGACACCCTACACAATTAGAAAAAAAATCATAAATTAAGTTAAAGTAAAGTTGATAAATATATGAAACAACTGCACAGACCCACCTTAAACCTTATTAATTTTAGTTAATAAAACTCAATAGTTAATAAAACCAAATTGTCGACTTCAATTAAAGTAAGAAACGTTTTCTTAAATCCAGTTTTTGTACCATTGTGCTGTATCTTTTATCGGTACTCGCGTTGTGTGTGAGTGTGTTTTCTTTTGCACGCCTGTAATGAAAAAGGCAAAAGATGCAAAAAAAATAAAATGGCGAAAGTGCAGGAAACATTTCATCAGACGACCCACACACACACGCACACACACACACTGCACTCTATCCCTCCGGCCCTGCTGCTTGGGCTCCTTTCTGCCTCTCGCTACATAAAGCACATTTATCGTGGTTACAAAAGCGTAAAAGAAAAGTGTGGCGTCGTCGTCGTCGACGTTGCTGAAAAATGTTTCAAAAACTGTTTCAGGCTAAATGAACATAAAGCGCCCCCCCTTCCTCCTCTCACCTCTTACCTCTTACACTCTTCCTGCCGTATATGGCCTGCAGCTTTTGGCTTTGTTTTTGTTAGCATCATTCCAGGCATTGCATCGTCGTGGGCGTCATGAAAATAAAGCCAAATTAAAATTATATCCTTTTTTACTTGCTGTTTTTGTTTTGGAGTGGAGGATGATGTCGGTTGGGTGTCCTTTTGTATGCGCAAAAGTCAACTAAGTCGTGCTCAATTTTTATGATGAGAAGACGATGACGACGACGTCGACGACGATGCTGGCACTTTGTGTGTCGCGGTAAGCCAAACGCCCAGGAGCAGGGCGCCAGGAGCGGGGGTAGCCCGACTGAATGGCAGGCAAGCCGCTTTATGAATGGCCACAAAATCCTCCGTTAGCTAGCTGCTGCTGCTGCTGCTGCGTCTGGCAAAGTTCAAAAAGAAAAGAAATTAAATGCACTTCCTTTATGCGCGAGCTTCTCATATTTTGTGCCCTCGCTCTCTCCGCTCTTTGCTCACACAATGCGCTAATAATGGAAGTGCACTTTTGACACAAAAGGTGCAGCCTTCGTCTGCTCGTCCCAGTTCACAGATCCCACCTCCCACATCCCTCGTTGCCTTTATTGCTCATTCCCTGCAATGGCGATTAGTCGTCGAGAGGTGGAGCCGACGCAGTCGAATGAGATTAGAAATTTTGTGGCATTGGCTTTCACTTCATTGTGCTTCACCGAGAGAAGGGGGGGGTCGGGGGACCATACCGAGATTGCTTTTCGTCTGAGCAATGTGAACAATTTTCTATTTCTTTGGCTAAATGTCCTTTATGGCGTCATAATTTTGAGTGCCCGAGCATCGACCACGAGATGCGGCCGATTGAAAAGATGGCTAATGAATGAGAGTGAAATGAAATGGAGTCATCTGCGAAATTATTCAAAAATGTTTAATAAATGTTTTTCCAGTGCTTTTATATCCAACAACAGCAACGTTAATGCCGAAAAGCATTGCCTACTTTGAGGCTGGTGAATGTTTAAATTGAAACAGCTATACAGAGTGGCCAAGCTTGAATTTTAAGACACAACTTTAACCACAACCAAGCAGAATATTAGGAAAATTAAGAAAATAAGTTCACAACTTTTTTGCAAACAAGCAACCTCAAAATGGCAGTTCATACGACTAAACTCTCGTTCCGTTTAGCCATTTAAGCAATGTGGGAAAATTTAATAGTGACAGGGGGCTTAGTCCGGAGAGTATGGTGGGTGCGGAACAGGTAACTGGCAAAATTACTTTTTATACCCTAGCAAAATATATTTTAATTTTGCCCAGAAGCTTGCAACGCATTGAAATATTCATTTTCGACCCCATTAACTATATATATTCTTGATCAGGGTGACTAGCTGAGTCGATTTAGATTTCCCCGATCGTCTGTCTGTCTGTCTCTACGCGAACTTGTTTTTCAGTTTTTAAGCTATCGAGCTAATATTTTGCACAGAGTCTTCTGTTTTTTGCACGCTGCTAATATGTCGGAACCGACCGGATCGGATGACTATATCTTATTGCTGCCATAGGATCCATTGGTCGGAAAATGGGTCTTAGTGAGAAAACCTGTTTTGTTTTCAATGTTAGCGTCCCCGAACTCGATTATTATTAATATTATATGCTTTTAAAGAGATTTGCAAGATTTTGTCAAAATCGGATGACTATATCTTATAGCTGTCATAGGATCCATTGGTCGGAAAATGGGTCTTAGTGGGAAAAACTTTTTTGATTTCAATGTTAGCATCCCCAAACTCGATTATTATTTATATTATATGCTTTCAAAGAGATTTGCAAGATTTGGTCAAAATCGGATGACTATATCTTATAGCTGCCATAGGAACTATCGGTCGGAAAATAGGTCTTGGTAAGAAAAACTTTTTTAGTTTCGATGTTAGTGTCCTAAAACTCTGTCGTTGCTAACAATATATGCTTTCAAACAGATGCGCAAAATTCTGTTGAAATCAGATAACTATATCTTATGTCTGCCATAGGACCGATTGGTCGGAAAATGGCTTATAGTGAAAAAACCTTTTTTCGATTTGAGCTCGTTCTTAAACTTGCTGATTGTTTATTACAGCGAAATTAATCAATTCTATTCCTATTCGCAATATTTTCTCGAATTTGGATGACGATTGGTCGAAAGTGTTCGAGTTCTTGAACTCCGATATTTTCAAGCCTGCATTTGTATAAAAACTTCAACACAGACGAAGTTATCTAAGCCTTCTCGTTTCTTGATTGCATTATACACGAAAATCAGTCAACAACACCTAGTGTTGAATAAAATCATCGTCATACCGGCAATCGCATCGTGCGGTTAAGCGAGAGTCGGCTGTTTGAACATGTTTGCAAGTAAATACAACAAGCTAATTTTTCTGTTCTCAGCTATTATTAATATTTAGTGCTTTCAAACATATTTGCAAAATTCGGTCAAAAACATATGTCTATATCTTATAGCTGCCATAGGAACTATCGGTCGCAAAATTGGTCTTAGTGGGAAAAAGTTTTTTGTTTTCAATGTTAGCGTCCCCAAACTCGTTTATAACGAATTTTATATGCTTTCAAAAAGATTTGCAAGTTTTGGTCAAAATCGGATGACTATATCTCATAGCTGCCATAGGAACTATCGGTCGGAAAATGGTTCTTAGTGAGAAAAACTTTTTTTGTTATTAAAGGTAAGCGTTGCTCTATTCTTCCATTATTAATGTTAAATGCTTTTAAACAGATTTGCGAAATTTGCTCAAAATCGGATGACTATATCTTATAGCATCGGTCGGAAAATGGGACTTAGTGAGAAAAACCTTTTTTGGTTTCAATGTTAGCTGCCCCAAACTTGGCAATTCTTAATATTAAATGCTTTCAACCAGATTTGCAAAAATTTGGTTGAAATCGGTTGACTATATCTTATGGCTGCCTTAGGATCGATCGGTCGGAAAATTGGTCTTTGTGAGAAAAACTGATTTTTTTTTTATTTTTTCGTTCTTAAACTCTCGCAGATTGTTAATTTGATATGCTTTCAAACAGATTCGCAAAATTTGGTCGAAATCGGATGCCGATAGGTCGAAAGTAAGAACATTTTGTTTAAGTGTTGGCGTGCTTAAAATCTGATATTTCCAAACCAGCATTTGCAACGGTATGAAAACTTTGGCACAGGCCAAGTTAGCTTTGCCTCCTAGTTTTAGTTATCAGTTGCTTCCATACATGAGTGATCACCTGACAGAGGCAGTGCCAGTTGACTATCGCCATATATGTTAGTCTGAACCGACTGCCAGATGGCCGATACAAAAAAGTCTCTCAGCCTGCCAGTGTGTGTGAACACGCCGTTAACAAGAAATATTTTTAATTTGTATATCGAAACCAGTATAGAAAATCTCAAAATTATCAATTATTACTTAAGGGCTCGTCTGTCCTTGGTGATGTTAACCTAACTTTGAAGCTATTCAATTTATTCCTTTTGTTGGCCAATTTGTTTGTAAAATACAGCAAATTTTTTAAGGACCTTTGCCCCAATGCATTGCAATGTTTATATAAAAAGAAATATTAATATTAAGTGGATTCAATTTAATGTAAAGATAAGAAATCAGTCCTTTTTTATTGATGTAATTCTGAAGCTCTTATAGTTGTTTTTTCTTCTGAGCCGAGAATTCAGCAAATTAAAAAGCTCTGAAAATATATTTCAAAAAATTAATGATACATTATATTAATTACATTAAATTAAACCACATTGAGTTTTTTCTTCTTGACCTCGAGCTGGCTAAGCTAAAGAACAAAATTGGTTATTTTTGTGAGTTATTTGTAATATCAACTGTTTCATTCTTTTAATGATTCTGCAAAGTTCACACGATACTTTCCGAAGATCTTCCGCAATTGAGAATAAAACATCAATATTTTCAATACAAATATCACATTTGATGTTTAAATAAAAAAAAACCAGCTCTTTAGTATACTCTCATATTCAACTTCTTCACAAAGTGTTTCCGACCACTTCCCAAAGTATAGCGTATAAATCTATTTGACCCATGACCCTAGTGTCCCCCAACCTTTGCAACCAAATCAAAGCAAACTGCTTGCTCTCACATCACAAAAAAAATATATATATATACTATATACAAAAAATAAAGAGAACCAAAAGCAAACTGAAGACATTCGGGGCGTATGAGTAATTTACTTTTGCGAAGGCCAAAAAGGTTGCCCAGGAGATGATATGGGTGCCTGGGTTTTCTGGACTTGGCAGAAAGCCTGCGACTTCTTGCAGTAAAAATAAATCAAATAAATAATAAATGAAACGAAACGAATCAAATGCGAAATAAAAATCAATGGCACTCACCACTTCAATGAATTGGAATACGCCCACTCGTACACACACACACACACACACACACATGCAATTTGCTTTTCAAATAAAATTTTGCTTCATTGAATCGAATTGAAGCAGCAAAAATGAACGACGGACGCAGCGGCGGCAAGAGCCTTCGGTGGGCATTTGGTCAATTGCAATTAGAAGTCACTGTGAAGTGGCCAGAAAACTGACCCAAATATTTGTACCTAATGTGTTTATGTATACACACGAGGGGATGGGTGCGGAGTGGAGCAGGGACCGTAGACTAGAAATTGCAACACTTGAACAACTTGAGAATGTTTTTGAGTGCTTCCGAAGTCGGAAAGTTCCCAAGAGGCCAACTGCGGACTGCAGTGGCAGTGCCAGTGCCAGAGCCAGACGAAGACGATGGCGGAGGCTTCTCTGCTCCCAGTCCTGCCCGTAATTAGTGCCAACAATTGCGCCATTTTGCCATATCCTTGGCAGTTCTTGCTGCCGCATTCTGTTTCAAGGTTCCAGCCCCATTCTGGGGAAATGTAAAAGCATATTTTTCTAATAATTTGTGCACACTTGAAATTGGATATTGGGTCCATTCTGCTACAGGACAGCTGCGTGACGCGTTGCCATAGATTTTGCTCATTAAATGGAAATTATTTTGGGTCACAAATATTCAATTTCACAAATAACAATGCGACGAAAAAAGGGCACAAGGACTGCAAGCTGAATCGAATTATCCCACGTATCCCCTTACATGCACACCCACCCATATAAGTATTCCTTTTAGACTTTCAGCTGTGAAAAATATCGCATTCAAATGGAAAAAACGTAAAGAAAACGCCGCCAACTGCTTTTTATTCGTATCCAATGAAAGTGCTTAGAGTTTTCATCATTTTGTGTTTTGATTTAATTAGACTTTATTCTCTCTATATATAGCATATAGTATATATCGAATATATATAATATATATAATTACCAACATGATTTAAAATCTACAAACTTAGCTTGGAGCCTAGTTTTATTCTTTTTAGTTTCTTGGTCTTCAATCGAAGGATAACAAAAAAAAAAAAAAAAAAAAAAACGGAAATTTGTTTCAACTTTTTCTTAATCCATAGTTGATGCATGTTTTTTTTGTCCAAATCTTTTCAAAAAAAAATTTTAAAAATGAAAATAATTTAAGAAAATACAGAAAATGATGGTGAATGTTATCGATGGTTAGAGTTCGAAAAACTGTTTGATAATACCTGATAAAAGTGTTGGATTCACTGTGTGATTTTAAGTATTTTGATCGATTGGGGCTTGTGTAATCGAAGGTAAATTGATAGAAAGTTTGACTTCAATTAATCGAGAATCCTTTTTACCTATTGATAAAGCTGGAATAGCATATTCTAACTTAATTACAATTTTTGTGAGTTTATGAATTCGTCAATGAGGCTTAAATAATACAAAGCTAGGAAAGTTGGTAACAAAAATGGAAGATATCATGGTATAAACTTAAGCCGCCGGAACCTTAACTGAAAAAGCTTCTATCGCTAAACAAAATAATGAAATAGCCATACTCCCAATTTCACTTTTGCAACATTTTTCCGATTTAAAACTGGTTTTCCAAATGGCACAACGTTTGCGAAAGTGAAAATGGGAGCATGACTGATAGTTGAAAAACAAAGTCCAGGCTCCGATCCATTCTGGTGATATTGCTAAAAGCGATCAATAGATTGCAACAATGTTTTTGTAATCGATTATCAGGGAACACTTTTCGGAAATATACGTTTTTGTATACTTTTTGAAAAGGTTGCACGTGTATATTGGCATTTTAACATTCTTTAGAAAAGGATCTAAATTATAGGAGTTGACCTCTTGTTCTTTTTCCTGACCCATACTATTCGATAACATATCGATAGCAAACTAAGCATTTTAGCGGGAGAAACCTATGTGTCCCCAACGAATGAAGCAGTAACTTCAACATTCGTCACGAAAATTAATCCGAATTTACATTCATCTGAGAACAGAACATAATATAACATTCAGAACATTCAGTGAATGTGATAAAGTAAACAAAGTAAAGTTTTCCAAAAAATCAAAGCGTAACCCTTAAGTTTTACACCGAACCCGGAGTAGAGAAAAAAAATGTCTCTAAATGTTTAGCCTTGTTCCGAATTCCGAACTGATTTCCGTGTAAACGTTTGTATTTTAAATTAAAATTTTTATCAATAAGTTTATAAAAAAAACCGTCTATTTATGTCAGTGTAAGCACTTCTTCATGCAAATGGAACTAGATTTTATGTGGTTCAATTAGCAAAGCAACAGCATAACATCTAGACAAAGAAAATTAAAAAAGCGGGCGTCGGGGCGCAACCGAAACGAGCGAAGCTCTTTACGAAGAGAAACGTGAATTGTACATTGTTTGTGTGTGTTGCTCGATACTCTGTACTCAATTCTCAGTACATGATATTTAGTATTCGATACTCCGTAACAGAGAACTGCAATGAGCTGTCACGAGTAAGCTCACTCACCCGTAAGTAAGTAAACTCAACGCTCGTAGCCCGCTTAGCTCGTTCAAGAAGTATACACAAAAGAATGCAAAAGTACTCGTGCATTTACGGATCATTGTATACGCGAGCTCGTGTATTTGTAAGTACAAGTACCCGCGTTGACTTGTAGCTTCGGCCACAAGTCGCAGCGAGTTCTTGTTGCCGAAATCACAGCTCGTACACGAGTAGCACAACTCTTACAAGCAAAAGAGAAAGAGAGTGGCATGATTTTGGCATGTATTCGACGGCAGCTTTTTTGTTTTTGTTTTGGAGTTTATGCAACACAATCACAAGGCGAGCAAGCTGCGAGTGTTTATGTGTGTAACTCGGTTGATACTCTCCCGTGGCTACCGTTAAGCAGCTTTACCAAGCTTGTTCAATTATTACTCGTGTGAAAAAAAAGCTTACCCGTTTTAGCAATGTGCTTGCGATCATTTCGTGTGTGTCAAACCAAAGCGGCAAGCACAAACAAGCCGAGTAAATGCTCGAGTATACTTGAAAATAAAGTGCTCGTTGCAGGTCTCTGCTCAGTACTTGATACTTAGTACTCAATACTAAGTACTTGACAATTATTACTCGATACTCAGTACTGGATACTCAAAACTCAGTACTAAATATATAGTATTCTGTATTCGATACTCAGAACTCGATATTTAGAATTCGATAATTAGTAATCGACACACATAATCTAACTGCTGCTACGGCAAATGCGACTGACTTTGCAAAGACAAAGGCGTACCCACAAAAAATCTGTCGCTAGCAGTGTTGCCAATTTGTCCTTTTTGTGGACAGATCTGTCCTTTTTGAAACTGCGATTTCCAAAAAAAAATTTTGAAACGTCCGGAAAAAATACCTTTTTTATTTTATTTTATCCTTTAGTCATACTTTTTGAATTTTTCTAAGGTGCTCATACAGTTTATCAATTATAACTATGTGGCATCGCTTTACTATTGATTTTCCGCCTTCGATAAGCATTTTTCAAAGCAATGATACCCTGTTTTATTTGTTTGTAATCGAAATCAGACGTTTTGAATATCGGTTTATTGCTCTTTAAAGTTACAACATGCCGAAAGACGTTTACAATCAAAAATTTCGCGAATCTTGGTTAAAAGGACCTGAATAAAAGAATTGAATTGAAATACCGAGATAGCAAGGATCCGGATCCGGAGGCATACTGGAAATATTGCAATTGCAATTACATCCAAAGATTGTCCAGGTACGTGCATATGGCCACACAAAGAAACATATGCAAAATGCAGTGCCTTGTCGTCAGGAGGAGCACTAGCAATCATACTTGCCAAAACATGTGACCAAAATTATCAAGTTCCTAACAAATGTCTTCGCTTAATAGGAACGAATGCATCATTGATGCTGATAATACCACTCTCGTTATGAATTAAACGAAAATTAAAACATTCGAAACTACATTCGAAACTCCATTCGAAGATGGTTGCCGGTGAGCAACCGAAATATATCGGAAAAACAGCATGCACATCTGTGTGTTTCATTTGACCTCGAGCCGGCTAAACTCAAATTTCTACAATTTAGAAAGGTCGCCAACTATCAACTTTTTAATATTCATTAAAGGTTTATTATATTAATAAGGAAACATTGATCTGTTTTTTCCTTAAAAAAAACCTGTCCGTTTTCTATCTTTTTTCCTGGGTTCAATCGTCCTTTTTTTGTGTAGAGGCAACACTGGTCGCAAGGGCAAAAATTCTCCAGCTTTAGTTACACAGTCAAAGAGTATTTTAAAAGAATTCAACGAAAAGTAAAAGTTGGAAAGATTTCGATTGAACACGAAACTTAAAGGTAAATCTCTTAACCAAACAGTGTCAACAACTCAAGTTGAAAAATGTAATCTAAAGGTTTTGATTTGCTTCTGTTTTTTCACTTAGGGCTCTGAAAGTGTCGATAAAAACATAAAGAAGTGTCTTAAAACAGGCGCTCACCATTTTATAGCAAACAAAATATGTCAAGTATATTTTTGATAGATCTGCTGAGCTCTTTTTTTGCTAAGTGCAGAGCCCTAAAAGAAAAACTCACCAAATGCTTCACAGCTTTGATCAATAGCTCGATACTGGGCATTAAAAAAGGATATTCAAAATCTTATTGTTGGTTTCAAATATCACCAATAGATTCCAATGGCTAAGAGCTACAATTTTAGTTTTCTGAGAACAGACCTTGCGTTTATCATGTTGGCACCTTAAGATGAAAAAAATCGTTTAAACTAAATTGAAATGAAAGCAAATCACAGCCGTCAAACGGTGTGACCATTTGAGTTTTGATTTTATTTGGCTCTTAAAAGGTCACGCTGATGTTTATGCTCTTACCAATTGTTACACTATGCAACAGTCAAAATCTTTTCAGTCTAAAACTAATGTTTTCCGAATGCATTGAGGGTCCCAAATGAAAAAAACTCCAAAAATTTTACAAATTTTCTGTCGTTAAAAATGTTTTAAGCATTTTTTACATATACAGTTTTTGCTATTAATTTGTTTGAGGAGGTAAGAGGGAATTTTGAAAAAAAAATACTTCTAATTTTCCAAATAAAATTCATAGTTTAAGACTTTATGATAATGCTGCTAACAGTTTTCCCAAAAATCAGTCTGGAAATAACAAAAAGTTTCTTTTAATATGATGAAATTTCTTGAATAAGCTTGTCACCTTCTGAATTCAAAATACAAAAATATACATGCACCGACTTGGAATCGACTTGGAATCCGGAACAGTGCCCATTAACGCATATTAAACCAACCCTTGAAGAGAACTTCTAATGGAGTTGCATTTAACTACAAAACCAAACGGAAACTGTTCTGAGTAGTTGTTCAAACTTAAACATGAGGCTCGATCACGATTCACACATGGTGTTAAATATCATATTCACAAGACACAACCCAAACCATAAACATGCCTTCTTTTGTAGAAGCATCAGGATGCACTTGACATCACAAGAAGAAGAGGCCCGGCCGTGGGCACCACTAGACCAAAGCAGATCATTTATATAAAAGGCACAAAGCCTTACAAGCATATCGTTAGCTAATTTAGTTTTAAAACATGAAATATTTAGAATAAAAGCAAGGGATCGCTTGCAAAAGGGTTTCAGTACAAATTCAAAAGGCGCTTAATTCTATACAGGCGTGTCAGCTCTTATTTGCTAACCAATCTTTATGTTCAAGCAGCCCCGGTCCTCTTTGCAGTTTTATTGGACTTGTGCTCAAAAAGTATGCAGTGTGTAGAGCTCAATCCTTTCAACCATCGATAACGTCAGTCATCAAAGTGATTTTTGTTCAATTTTTCAATTAATGGTGCACTTTAGTTCTAGTTAATTGTTTGGCCACAGCCTTCTAGTACCCAACCCAAAATAGGACCCATCCTTAACCCCCCCCCACCCACTCCCATGCTGTGAGCCAAAATGTTTTATTTGCACTTGCACAACAAAAAGATACTACAAATCTGTACATAAACTATGAGAAAATATTAAGAAACTTAAAAAAAATAAAAGAACACTCAAACAGACCAGCTTCATCCACTCATCTCTCATTCTCTATACAAAATCCCAACAAATTTAATACATATGCAAGATATCTACTTCTATATTTATGACTATGTTTCTTACAATTTATTGCATTCTATTATTTTCAAACAAACGAATACAAACAATTTGGTATTTCTCTTATATTCCAATATATTATATATACAAAACTCGATGTTTTCACTTTTTGACTTATGATTATGATTTACCAGCAAAAAAAAAAACAAAAAATAAAAGAACAACTAAACCTAAGCTTAAAGTATGCCAAGTAACTAACAAAGAATTTCTCTTTCCAACCGCCAATTCATTTTCTCAATGATGTCTGGACTTGTGCTTCAACTGGGACAGTCGCGTTTCGGTGATGCGTGGCCAGGTGATTACGCCCCAGGGTCTGGGCATAGTGGGCATACGTGTTTCGGTGGATCGTGACTCACGCTTTGGATTTACGCTGACACGTCAAGGAGGCTGGTAAGTGGCACAACTTGTACAAACTTTTCTTTTTGAAGTCAATCACACAGTCTTACGCAAATTACTTACGTGTGAGTAGTTTTCCATAATTTGTCTTGTCTTAAGTTTTTTTTTTTTGGTTCACTCTTGATTAAGTTCGAATGGAACAGGGGGGGACAGCAGCCAAAAGGTAGAAAACTTATCACTTTTTAATTGAATCTTTTGCTTTGAAGTTGCTTGGGCCAAGCTAAAGTTTGCCCAAGTGGCTGGCTTTTAATTAGAACCGAGGCCCCAAAAAGTAGGCAATGCTTTCGCAGTGGAAATATTTATCTTTAAAATTTAAATAAAACACGAAACTTCCACATCCACACTATATCTAATATAAATATTATTGCAGTTGTTTTGGGGTAAAAAGGATTTCCGTTCTCATCATCAACATCTCTGTTGTTGTTGTTGTTGTTGATTTGGCATTTTCCTTTCTTTCTCTCTGTGTGTGTGTGTGTGTGTGTGTGTGTGTGTGTGTGTATTGGCCAATTTAAATAAACATTTCGCACCCTCTTTGCGCTGCTGATTTTATTATGGCCAGGCACACAAATAAAATCTGTGCAACAGACAGAGAAAACTTTCAACTGTCTGATGATTATTTGTGTTTACTTGCTCACACACACACACACACACACACACACATGTACCTGCACATGCACATGGCTCTTTGTTTATTTCAATCTGGCACAAACAAAAGGTGGACATCGGGATAGAACATTTTTGGTGATTACATTTTTACCTACACTCCCCATCGCCTCCATCTATTCTCATTAGCCCAGTGGCCAAGTAAGCGTTCCTTGTAGGCCATGCCAACAGCTAGACACTGCACTCCTTCCCGGTCTGCCACATTCTCTCTCTCTCGGTGGGTTGGCAACATAAATTCCTCAGTTTTTATTTATGTATTTTTGTTCCGACTGCTTTGTTGTTATTTATCTCGGCGTTGTTTTCCTTTCTCTTTTGCCTTTTTGGTTGGATTTTGAAGTTTCTTGTTGTTAGCTCACTAGCTGGCTGCTCGCTCCTCTATAAGTCCTGTTTATGTTCGCATTATTTTTAGCTCTGTATATACTAAATGCGAAACGACATTGTTTGTGGGTTTTTTTCTTTGTCTTCGTTTTTGTATTTGTTGCCAAAAGAAGGGCGTATTTTTCTAAGGAACTAACTTAGTTTGTGGCAGAGTTGGCGGGCGAGCACGAGCATGCACGACTCAACACGGATGGGTTTTTTTTTTTTTGAAGAGTTTCCCCTGCTCGACATTGTTAAAACTATCATAAATTGGTCAGAGCTGGCTGGCCATTTCATCTTGAATACAATTTCCCCATAGCAAGGACAATTAACTTCGAATTACAACTTGAACTCCATACTCATTCAAGTGCAAAAATTACAAATTTTTCCCCATCATAATTAAAATTTGAATAAAACATTTAAAAAAGGTTCGAACCATCATCAGTTATTCAATTATTCTCCTTTTTCATTCAAAAACCCAATACTAATCAATAAACAAGTGAAATCATTAGTCGCCAACAACAAAATCTATGTTTAAGACCTGTATGGACCTACTAAGTATGTAATTTGGCTTACTTTGGCATATATTTCGTCAACGTGGTACTTAAGTCTAGTGTAACCAGACTTAAACATAACACGATTAACAGTGTTAGGCAACTTCTCTCCATGCTACCAATAAATATTATATGAAAACTGTTTGGATATGATAATCAAAAGTAGTAGTGTTGAAGTTAGATCTGTAAAAACTTTACAAATCTAAATAGCAATAAGTTTGAATTTAAATATCGATAGTTAAGTAAGACATGTTCGATAACCTTTGTTAAACATGGACACACTGGAACTGTAAGGCGGCAGTGTACCGAAAAATGTGAGAAAAAAACCTTGGATAAAAACCAAAATTGAAACTCGGTCCATGTTACAATATAGTTGGAATAAATTAAACATCTTCCCAATTGCTATTCCAAAATGTTGTTATTAATATCTGTTACACTCAACCATAGACCTTGAGCCAGCCAGATCACTATGGGTTTGTTTTCGTTTTTTTTGGCCTCAACTTCAAATTGAAAGATAGGATGTTAAGTTTTTGCACATAAATTATTCAAATTAAAGTAGACTTTCGGTTTTTGTTAATTTTATGATTCGACCACGTCTACATCCCCTTTCCCGAACAAGGTATCTAAAATTATTTGGAAAATTCAAAATAAATATGTTTTTCCATAGATTTGATCTGTCGTATGTACTTTGTATTGTACTGACCGAAACAATTGGTTATATATAAGAACATTTAAAATAACCAAATTGGGCCAAATTTATTAAAAACGAGAGCGTAAGTTAAAGTCGGCTCTAACCGACTTCGATACACCCGTTACTCATGCATAGAAATGTTTAATAGCCATCCTGTGTGCCTGAGGTGAGACAGCCGAGACAGTGGCACCATCTATTGGTTCATATTGAAAGGGTCCACGATAGTGGCACCATCTATATGTCAGTTTGAGCAAAAGAAAGCTCGCTGCCGCAGCGCAGAGCAGCAGCGCTGCTACTGCAGGTACAGAGTGTATTACAGTAGGGCTTCACCGACTTTCTTACTTGTTTATGGTCCAAGCTCCGGTATTTTTCCAAAGATTTTCTTCACCACAACCTTATTTTCTATGTAAAGACGCGATTTCTAATTTACAAGAACACAATAAATATTTTTTTATATTTTCCAAGGCGTTTCAAAAAAAAAATTCCGAAAATTCGAAAAAAAACAATAAATTTTCTCAAATATTTTTGCTTTTTATATTCAAACTACTAAACCGATTTGAAAACAAAGTTCTATGCTGTTACTGGAAATTCAATAACCTTTCGATTCATTTCTTGCTTGAGTCCAGGTAACGTTTCTGAATTGATATTTGGCTTAAGTGTACCTACCAAAAACATGACAAAAAAGTCCTATTCAATTCAAAACGTTTCCATACAGAATTTTTGAAATCGTTTTGTCAAGATCAACATTCCAAACTACACTAAAAATAGGTCTAGTAGAAATGAGTCATCGACTACTTCACCGCTGGAAAACAACAAAAATATTGATTTATCGATTGGTCGATACAACATTGACAAGCCTAGTTCCCAGTCTTATAGAATTGAAGATATATGTAAAATCATTTGCTTAATATACTGAATATTATAATAGACTGTATTGCTAACCCCAGCAGTAGGCTATGCATGAAATTTAAACGATGAACTGTTTCATCGTCCCATCCACAAATCAAAGTTAGCCCTGACATAACATTCAGTCTATCATTTCAGTATTGAAAGCCAGACGAGCTCATTTCGATTTCGATTTTCCAACGTAAAGCATTATGGTTATCAATTTAACTCCTCAACCGGCTAACCCCTCCGTTGCCGATGTCATTGGTATGATGGGTCTGATAAATCATGTCCAGGCTCCCCCGATATTCCAGCCCCTGGAGCAGTGGTTTGTGACTTTGGAACAGTGCTATACCAATGCTGGAATTGCGAGCGACTTTGTAAAATTGATGCATCTCCATTTTTTTCTGGCTCATACGCTCCCAGTAGATGTGTTGATGCAGTTGACACATGCGTTGACCGAAGATCCTGAACTGCTAACTGACTATGATCATTTAAAGAACTACATGCTAGAGTTGTGGTCCTAACCAGATGAAGATGAACCCTGTGCGCGCTCCCAGAAATAATGAATAAAATGTACTTTAAATTAAAGACTATGAAAGTATATATTCAAGCATACGCCCCTTTGGTTAATGGTTTTAGTATTTTAGTTTTAGTTGCACCGAAAAGTATGCAACATTTTTTTAACTCGGCTATTTATCATCCGATCTTGATGAAAATTGGAGGGCTTATAGATGTTGCGAATATAAACTCAAAAATTGTTGGAGTTATTCAACATTTTTTATTGTGGGGGCGGGGGTGGGCGTGGCAAAAATTTGAAATAAACTTGATCTGCGTGCAGACAATAGGAGTCTACATTTCAAAATTGGTTGCTCTTGCTCTTCTAGTCTCTGAGATCTAGGTGTTCATACAGACAGACGGACGGACGGACAGACGGACGGACGGACAGACGGACATGGCTATATCGACTCGGCTGTTGATACTGATCAAGAATATATATACTTTATATGGTCGGAAATGATTCCTTCTGCCTGTTACATACATTTGCACGACTTTAGTATACCCTTTTACCTCTACGAGTAACGGGTATAAAAATTTGGTCCTAAACAACAGACCAAAGGTTCAAGGGCGAGCTTGTGTAAAGCCCTGTCAGGATCCTGAGGGCATTCTTTCCTTGTTGGATCAATCTCTGGAATCTTTTCAGGTTGTGGTTCACTATTATTGCTTTTGCTTGTCTCATGTTGGCTGGAGGCTCTTCCTTTCTAAGCAGCTCCCTAATGATGTGTTGGCCTATGCCACAGTAGGGTTCTGGTCGTACCATTTCGATGGCTGCACCCTTGCGTGCCAGTTCGTCGCCCAATTCGTTTCCGGGGATGTTTTTGTAACCCGGTATCCAGCGTAAGGATAGGTTGTTCCTGCTGCCTAATTGGTTCAATTTGTTCTTTGTCTCTAAGACGAGCTTAGAGGTGAACTTATGACTGCTACGCGCGTTGAGCGCTGTTTGACTATCTGAGAGGGTAGCAATTTCTCTATAATGGTAGTTTTTCCATATATTGAGGTCTACTTTGGCTTGAAATGTGCTTGCAAATTCTTCCATTGACTCAAACCTTTTCGTTCCTGATACTGCTACCCCAAGTCCAGCTCCTTGGGGTGTCAAAGACCCGTCTGTGTACCACTGAATGATGTTAGTACTTTTATTTGCTCTGAACCCAAATAAACGTACCATGTCAGACCTGACGTTATGTCGTCCACATACTGCGCGAAAAGTAGGAGGAGACATCCCTGCAGTGTTGCCAAATCAGCTTTTTTCCCGTCATATCTGGCTTTTTTTTATAACCGTATTGCGGGAAAAATTTAGAAACTGCGGGAAGCGGGAATTCCAGCTTTTTTAAAAAGAATTTTTGCTTTTTTTCAGCTTTATTCTTATTTTGGAGTCATTTGCAAAACGTATAAGCAAATCGATAGTAATTGCCACCTCTAAAGTTTAGGAAACAATCATCTCAAAGTGCTAGCCAAGTTTACAGATAATTTATTAAAATGCCAACAGTTTTCAAACAAGAAAGTCGTAAAGTCTGGCTGTAGAACCCGTAGCTTAAGGCTTTGCTACGGAAGAATGAATCTTATATCTCTTGAGTTTACTGAAGTTGTTGCAAATGCACATCATTCTACGACCAAAAAAAACTAAACATTGTTACCATTTTGAAAGTATTTTTCGTAGAAGGTATTGGAAAATTACGATGAAACTAAAGTTTTGGAGTAAAGTAAACGCTTCCAAGGACTCTGGAAGTAATGAACGCCTTTTTGAGTTAACCTCGTTTGCGACTTAGATGTTGTTCTTGTCATGGCCCAACGCTGAAGTTGAGCGTGTCTTCAGTAAGGTTAATATAGTAAAATCAAAACTCAGAAATCTAATGGACGTGAGCACGCTCAATTCAATATAAGATTTTGGATATTAGTGAAACTGAAATTAAGAAATTAAATTAAAATTATAGTCAGCCATGTTCTCAATTTCATTACTTTCTGAAAAGTAAATCGATCGCAATTCCGCTCCGGTTTCTTTTTTTGTTCTCAATTCCGAATGAAATTGCTTTCCAAGCGGGATCGGCACTAGATACATAAGAGCGAAATCACAATTCCATTTTTTTTGATGTACATCTAGAAACTGGAAGAGTGCGTAAATTGGCAATTACTTTTCATTCCACCGACCAACAAGCATTACTTTTCAAAACGAAAAACTTTTTCGTTTTGGTGTTGCGAGAACATCGAACATCGATTCCACATTCGAAAAGTGCCTGAATATGTGTAGTATAGTATAGTATATATACTGGTTACGTCGACATGAGAAATGCTGCTTCGATTTTAAGGTCCTTCCTAGTTACCTTAATCTAATAGGCACAACTGAGGCCTACGGCAAGGATGAGACCAAGGAACTTCATCACTCTGATCATATATTAAATATATAATTGCATAAATAATAAGAAACAACATGCGCTTTTTTTCCAGCTTTTTTGCCGAAAAATACAGCTTTTTTTTCTCTCAGTCCCGCCAAAAACGGATTTTTTTGCTCGGCAAAAGTTGGCAACACTGCATCCCTGTTTCACTCCCATGTTGGACTCAAACCATTTCGATAAGTTATTTTTTATTTATCAAATAATCAAAAGATAACTGACTATTGACTTCAACTTATCACTTTACTGGTTAAAACGAGCAAACGAAGTTATTTTCGACTTCTCGCATTTAATTTAACTCCAGTTATTTGCTTATGGTTTGAAAGTTCAAGGCTTGATTGGCAACAATATTAGTTAAACTGTTCAAAATAAATTAAAAGCCCACAGCCTTTTACATAAACTCCACACATTCTGTTTCTGTTTCTTCTTAGAAGCGAACATGCAAAATGTTAAGTGTGACGAAATCGTTACTTCTGCTTCTCCTTCCCTTTATTTTTGTATGCAACTTATAGTTACTTCGCAGGTGCGTAAAGACCTTTAAGATCACTGTCGACAACCACTCAAGCCATCTTGTTGATGTTTCGTCTTTGCCACTGAGAGGAAAGAAACATACGAAATTGTGATTTTGTCCACCCAGCAAGATTTGGAATGATGATGTCAATCATTTCTCGTTCCGATTGCCTAAAATTATCTACTTCTTTTTGTTTTTGGGTATTGTGGAATTTTGCCAATGCCTTTTAATCTTTGTTTTTAAAGATTTAACATGAATTTCCTTAACAGACTAGTGTTTGATAAGCATCTCTTTTTCAGCTGTTTAAGAAATTTGTAATTTTTCTATATTTTCGTAGAGATGGCAATCCGTGGTCGAGTCGTGTAGCTTTCTTGCTATCGATATCGTTATCAGCGCAAATACTCAAATGGTATTGTGACGTAGGGTTGGCAAAAAACACATTCACATTTTGGCATTGCGTATGTGTGTGTAGCCACTGACCCGAAGTTCATTCTATTCATTTTTGAGTTCTATCACTAATCATTTTTGATTAAAAGAAATTACTGGTGATTTCGGGTGTCCCTACCCCAGTTAATAGAAGAAGGGATTAGGGGAAGGTTTTTAAACTTGCGTACATTTGTCATACCACAAGCCAATTTCTTTTAATCTCCAATTGCTTTGCCATTTCCAACTGGTGTCATTTTAATGGCACTCACTGTTGTTGTTGTTGTACTTAGCAGCAGCCAAAAGGTTTGTTCCTGTGACCCATTATGCGGCCCAATGCGCAACAGTGTGAGTTGTTCACACAAACAACAACATATTGTATACACGATGGTGCACATATTTATGTCACATATGTATGAATGTGCGTACCTACTTTGTATTTTGCTGTGCAAGAGAGCGCAAGATTTTATGGTTTTGTATTTATAATGTTTATTTCATTTTGTATGCTTTTATTAGCTCCCACACACACACACACACATGCAGCGACAATTGTTGTTGTTGTGGCCACAAGTTGCCATTTCTTTTTCTTGCTCTTTTGCCTGGTGCCATTTGTTGTGATATTGTGGCTCCTGTTTCTTTCTCTTGGTTGTTTTGTGTTGTTCTTGTTGTTGTCCGACATGCATTGTTCCTCGTTGTTGCTGTTGTTGTTGTTGGCATAGTAATAAAGGTAATAAAAGTCATTATATTGTGCTGCAGGGGATTATTGTTGGCATTTTTTATTACATAAGTATTATTATTAGAGTTGTGCGAGTGTGTGCGGGTGTGTAAGGGTGTGTGTGTGTGCTTTCGGGTTGTTGCCTTTACTAAATGGTTTTCCCATCCACCCACTTTTGCTCATAAAATCCAATTCAATTACAAATGAATGAATGCGCGCCTGAATGTATGCAATGCTAAAGTGTCTGGACTTTCTCTCTCTCTCTCTCTGTGTATGTGTGTGTGTGTGTGCCTCATGCATGAATTTTATTCATTTTACCCCACAACTACATAAATGCGGGCAAAAACAGTAAAATTAAATTAGCAAAAATTGTTACAAATTTTACACAGTATTTTTTTTTCGCTCTCTCTCTCTCCGGTTCGCTCACTGTTTGCGGTTGCCTTGTTTATTGGAATGTTTATAACAACGAAAGGCTTTGCCTTTTTTTGTTTATGATACAATTAAATTTAATGTTTTGTCATTTAATTATTTCCAGCAAAAACCCAGAAACATTTTTAAATTGGACTTAACACGAAACTAGAAACTAGGGAGAACTATCAAAATAATCGACTTGAGGTGTAGTTTAGTAAACTAATTTCATTGTAAACAACATTAGCGTCTCACTTACGTACACACAACACATCCCTTTAGTTCCGAAACTTGCTGCTCATCGAATTCATCACGAATTCACGCTTCTGCTTTGAAATCGACTGAATTAACTGCGCATTTCCGTGGATGTGTGCTTCATCTTACAACTCGTCTCTGCATAAAAACCACTTGGACGATTTGTGCATTTGATTTTTTACTGTCAGGCCGGTCGATCACAATCACAAACACTTGGCCATTTTAATAATTTGTAGTGAAATATTTTTCATTATACGATTTGGGTATTGAGTGTTAAGTAATGTAAAGTTATTTATTAACAATTTCATCGATGATACACCTCTGACTTCGTTGCAAAAGTCATTTAAGTCATCAGGCGTAATATTGTCTGAATTTATAGGATAGGCTAGGGACAGTAAGACTACACTTAGTCCAAGATAGGCCCATTGCAATACCATAAAATCTCCCATTTAAGCCAGGGGAGCGTGTTTTAATAGAGACGGAATCTCTATCTCGGAAACTTCCGAGAGATTGAGTAGAAAGTTGTGACCAAGTTTTGATTCTCCTTCTACTAAAAGCTGGGCAATGGCAAAGCAGATGTAGTAATGTCTCCACCTCTTCCTCACACTTTCAGCTTCTACAGAAGTCGTTGTGAGCGACGCCCAAGCGTGCTGCCTGCCTGCCGATGAGGCAGTGACCCGTTAGGGCCCTAACCAAAAGTGAGATGCTTTCTCTGCTTTGGCGCAAAAGACTGTTAGTTCGTTTCAGGTTAAATGAGGGCCACGTGACCCTAGATACAGCGCAAACGGAAAGGTTCCGTAGCCAGGCGTCAGATTTCATTCCTTGTGACTAACTTGTATGAGGCTAAGGCCATCTCCATCGAGGTCTTCTTCGAGAGGAGCTGACTGATAGTACCTTGACTTGACAGTCTGTCGGCTGACTCGTTACTCTCAATGTTGCAGTGTTCAGGCACTGCTGATGAGGTGGGTACGGCCATTCTACGGCATTAATTTGTTTGGAAACGATGCCTAAAGGAACGTTCCAAACAAATTAATCTTAGTTTTATCGCTCCAGAGAATTTTGTTCCATATTTTTGCAGCCTCTAATCCGTGCCATTTCTGCCAGGTTGAACTGAACGTATCAAAAAAGCAAATACTGCACTTTTCTCGTGCAAACGAGCGATTGGTCGTAAATGCGGATTTTCCCCTGATAGTACCCTGGCTGCACACAGCCGTTGTACGACCAATACTACTATACGGAATCATCGTATGGTGGCCAGCTCTGGGGAAAACTTCCGTCATTAGAACCATAACAAAAGCTCAACGTAGTGCTGCACTATGCATGACTGCCACATTGTGTACAACTCCAACAGATGCACTTAACTTAATATTACACCTTATGCCTCTAGATCTTCTGGGTAGAGAAATCGCCTGCGATTGAAAGATGAACTGACGGCAGAGCTTAAGGCTAATCTTGACAAATAACCACGCTTCGTGCATGCAAGTGTGGACAACAAGCACTAGTTAGGTCTCCAGAATTGAGTTGTAAGCTCTTCTTTGTGGAATCAATCAAGCATGTTTATTTATTTCGGCTTACTAAAATTTTCGTGGTCAGTTCATCTTTCAGCCGCATGTGTGCTTGCGCCCTTACACCGCTCTCAGGCTGAGAGAAAGAGGTACTTGGAAATATTATTCAATCATTTTCATTTCGACTTCCTGCTCATTGTAGTGTTTACCAAGCAGAGGTTGTAGCCATTCAGCAGGCTGCCAACCTTCTGGAAACCCTCGCAATCCAAGGAAGCAAAGTATTCATTTTCTCAAATAGTCAAGCTGGATTAAAAGCCCTTGAGGGTTATATTAACAATACCAAAACTCCTACGGAGTGCCGCAGATCTCTTAATGAGATGGCTCTGCACTTTGAAATTAATCTTGTTTGGGTGCCTGGACAGTGCTACATTGAAGGCAACGAGATGGCCGACCACCTTGCCAGACTTGGCACCACCACTCAGCTCCTACCGGATAAAAGCAGGCATAGAGGTGCCTCTTGCGACCTTTTAGCTACAAACAAAGGAAACTACCTATCGAATAACCATGAATCGATGGCAAACAATTCACACATGTGAAGTATCTAGTATCAGGCCTACTAGAGCGTTACTCCGTCAATAAACAGTGCATATTTCCCTATTAGTAGGGGCCCTTACTGGACACTGCCTAATGGGAAGACACACCGCTAGGCTGGGCATCAGATACAATGACTTCTGTAGAAGCTGCAATTCAGTGGACGAGGAGGAGAGTGTACAACACCTCTTCTGCCATTGTGCAGCTCTTAACAGAAGACGACTCACAGTTTTGGGTCGTCGATCTGTCAGACATCTATAATATAGATCTTGCCTCTATGCTCAAATTTGTGCTATTTTCTAAATGGTTTAACGGGGAAGAGTCTCCCTCTACGATCGCAGCGTAGAAAGGGTCTTCATTGACCTAAGTGATGAAATGGGATTCTCCCATTCCAACCTAACCTAATCCGTGCCAGTCTTTATGACCAAATGCAAAGTTTGTACACATGTTCAAATTTGGCTTTCTATTTAAAGGAACTTTATGGGCTATCAGTTCGTGTTGCCAACTTCGCTTTCAATCGTTTTCGATGATTTAAATGGGCCAGGAATTGCCAATAACACAATACGATTATCGGTTGCTAATGATGTTTTTTTTGCATCTTCTGAACCTTTCAATGTTTTTTTTTTTTTGATTTTACAACAATTGTAACGAAGTTCTGAAATCGTTCAACTTTTTTATAGTTCTCGGAGCTTATACACAAGTCTTCTCTGCTCATTACTGCAGTGATATATTAATTTAAAGCTCAGTTAAGCCTTTATTAAAGTAAACCTCTTCAATGTCTTATCTTTTGCAAACAAAATCAATAGAAAAATGTACTTTCTTAGTTTTATGCAACACGCACCTATTTGGTCCAGTGTCCAGTCAAAATTTCCCACTTTTGTTGCATTGCATTTCTGAGTTTTTCTTTTACACTTTTCAACTGTACTTTTTTCTGTTTTAATGACTCGATGTGTTTATTTTAAAAAATAACTTGTTTCATAGAGAAAAACAAAGGCAAATGTATAAAGTATAAAATGTAGAAGAAAAAAAATTGCACATCTATTTTACTGTCCATGAGTGTATGTACCTAATGCACGAGTTAAACCAAAATGAAATAAAATCGACTCCTAGAAAGTATGTGATCGTTTGATTAGATAGTGAGGCGGCAATTATGCGAATACCTTTGCTGAGTTGTAAAACGGTACAAGCTGCTCTTTGACTTCAAAGAATCAGTTGCACACTCATGCCCTTTATTATCTGAAAATAAAGGTGCTCTTATTATCATGTTGTTGCACAAATAGAAAAGCATCTTCTTTATATTTTATACAAATGTGTACCTATGTCTGTAGTCATCAGTTGCGGCTTGTCAACATCAACAACTTTTCAAAGTCTTCGCACAGCGGTTGGCAGCTTGTTAACTACAAAAGCAAATGAAAATCGATAAAAAATGTGAAAACTATTTCTCAAAGCCTCTTAAATAATAGTTTGTTGACAGAATATGACACAGAGGGAAAACTATTTGTTTAGAAAATAGGTTGCCTTCAGCTCAAAATAACAACAAAATTACAAAACTTTTTGAAAAATGTGGAATACAAACGCTGGAAAGTAACATTGAAAGCTGACATTAAGACTAGCTACACGTCTAAAACTGTGAGACACAATATTTCAATCGTCCGACAGGTCCGATAAAAATTTTTCTTTGTTTTATTTTTGGAAGACTTAAATGAACCAATTCGTTGAAGCTAGGGTTGTACAGCGATGAGTATGACCACTTGTAGAGATATGTGCCCCATTCGAAACCCACAAGCCCGCTTATAACCTGATCCAAAATCAATGAAATTGTTTGCCACTTTGACTAAAATGTTCTTGATAACAGAACAATATTAAGTAAAATTAGTTCAAGTTGCTCTTGAAATAAGAACATTGTACTACAAATGAGAAATCGCGTTCTTACACTGTTTTGGATAACGTTTGTGCTCATATTAAGTCCAATGATCACGGTTTTTTCCCTCTGTGTAGGCTTAGAATGCGTTTTTATACCCGTTACTCGTAGAGTAAAAGGGTATACTAAAGTCGTGCAAATGTATGTAACAGGCAGAAGGAATCATTTCCGACCATATAAAGTATATATATTCTTGATCAGTATCAACAGCCGAGTCGATATAGCCATGTCCGTCTGTCCGTCCGTCCGTCTGTCTGTATGAACACCTAGATCTCAGAGACTACCTAGATCAGAGACTCCTATTGTCTGCACGCAGATCAAGTTTCTTTCAAATTTTTGCCACGCCCACCCCCGCCCCCACAATAAAAAATGTTGAATAACTCCCACAATTTTTGATTCGCAACATCTATAAGCCCTCCAATTTTCATCAAGATCGGATGATAAATAGCCGAGTTAAAAAAATGTTGCATACTTTTCGGTGCAACTAAAACTAAATTACTAAAACCATTAACCAAAGGGGCGTATATATACTTTCATAGTCTTTAATTTAAAGTACATTTTATTCATTATTTCTGGGAACGCACAGGGTTCATCTTCATCTGGTTAGGACCACAACTCTAGCATGTAGTTCTTTAAATGATCATAGTCAGTTAGCAGTGCAGGATCTTCGGTCCACGCATGTGTCAACTGCATCAACACATCTACTGGGAGCGTATGAGCCAGAAAAAAATGGAGATGCATCAATTTTACAAAGTCGCTCGCAATTCCAGCATTGGTATAGCACTGTTCCAAAGTCACAAACCACTGCTCCAGGGGCTGGAATATTGGGGGAGCCTGGACATGATTTATCAGACCCATCATACCAATGACATCGGAAACGGAGGGGTTAGCCGGTTGAGTTAAATTGATAACCATAATGATTTACGTTGGAAAATCGAAATCGAAATGAGCTCGTCTGGCTTTCAATACTGAAATGATAGACTGAATGTTATGTCAGGGCTAACTTTGATTTGTGGATGGGACGATGAAACAGTTCATCGTTTAAATTTCATGCATAGTCTGCTGGGGTTAGCAATACAGTCTATTATAATATTCAGTATATTAAGCAAATGATTTTACATATATCTTCAATTCTATAAGACTGGGAACTAGGCTTGTCAATGTTGTATCGATAAATCGATATTTTTGTTGTTTTCCAGCGGTGAAGTAGTCGATGACTCATTTCTACTAGAACTATTTTTAGTGTAGTTTGGAATGTTGATCTTGACAAAATGATTTCAAAAATTCTGTATGGAAACGTTTTGAATTGAATAGGACTTTTTTGTCATGTTTTTGGTAGGTACACTTAAGCCAAATATCAATTCAGAAACGTTACCTGGACTCAAGCAAGATATGAATCGAATGGTTATTGAATTTCCAGTAACAGCATAGAACTTTGTGTTCAAATCGGTTTAGTAGTTTGAATATAAAAAGCAAAAATATTTGAGAAAATTTATTGTTTTTTTTTTTCGAAAACGCACGGAATTTCTCTTTTGAAACGCCTGGGAAAATATAAAAAAATATTTATTGTGTTCTTGTAAATTAGAAATCGCGTCTTTACAAAGAAAATAAGGTTGTGGTGAAGAAAATCTGTGGAAAAATACCGGAGCTTGGACCATAAACAAGTAAGAAAGTCGGTGAAGCCCTACTGTAATACACTCTGTACCGGTTAGAGCCGACTTTAACTTACGCTCTCGTTACAAATTCAAAGGCGTCCTATTTGGTCAGACTACTCTCGATTTATGGCTTTTTTTTGTCAAAAAAATCATCCCTTATAAGCTAGCGCGGTTATTGGATAAATATTTTAGCTATTTGAGCATATAGCCAAATATTTGATCTAATTATGTGATTTGTATGGCATTTATATCAGTTTATTTGGCAAAGTTACAGACTGTTTAATACTAAAATACATATTTCACTTTATGGAAGGAAAACTAGATTCCCACTGAAAATTTTTATGGGAACAGTAAAAAAGGCTACTTAATTCACCATAGAATTTATCATCTACAAACATATAACAATTTATGCTGAATCAAGTAGCCTCTTTACAGTTCCTATACAAATTTAAAGTGGGAATCTAGTTTTCCTCCCATAAATTTAAAAATGTATTTTCGGTTTAAGCCAAAAAAGGTGATATAACTGCAAAAAGATTCTCATAATTAGAGCATTTGTTGGTCTATATGCCTAGGTTATTGCAAAAGAAATTCGACAATCACTCTAACTAAGAGGGGATGATTTATTTTGAGAAAATTGTCAAACAACTAGAATTGTCTGACTTTAGAGTTCAATTTAGTTCAGCAAGATTCACAAGCATGTTACTGTTAATCAGCCACTGAAAAGTTTCTCCGTTAAAAGCCTGCCCTTAAGTTAATTTACAAAGAGGATTAACTTTAACATATTAACATTATGTTAGCAGACAGCGCATGCTGAAATCCAAATATATGACAAAAGATGTGTTCCTCCTTCTACTCCTCACATCCCTGTGGTATGAGTACCCTCACTGTAACTGTAAGCTAACATAAGGTAAATGTCCGTTAACATAACTGTACGCTAACATAGCACTGTAAGCTCAACATTGTCGGACTCTGTGCAATAATTATCATTCTGCAAGTGACGGCCAAAGAAAGAACTTAAGGGCCGTTTTCTCATGTTGCTGTTTTTGCAAATCTAGGTGGATTTAGGTGCATTCGCCTTGCTCATGTTCAAGGCTAACCATCTGGGTGGATTTCGCATCAACTTCATCCTCATTGATTTCAAAACCATGTATTTTTATGTTTGCGTTGATATGGTCACACTGAAAAATATTTAAAAACAAGAAACAATTGCTGCTGAAAACAGTTAAGTCTGAATTATTAATAAGTAAGCCAAAAATTAAAAAAATATTGGATGTTCATTTTGTATACAAGACACTTGCAGACATTGCTGAAGAGACAGATAAGCTCTCTAGTTCATTGATAAAGCTAAGTTCACACAGGCAAATAATTTGGCAAAATTTTTTTTTAAATAGTCATGGTTGAAGATTTTACAGGACTTAAAACTAAGACTATGGCTATAACCCTAAGACTATACGCAACTAATTTGATCAAATATGGCCGAAAAGTTTACCAATTTGGCCTATGAAGCTAAATTTTCTTAAAAATTTGTCCAAATTATTTGCCTTTAGATCTATTGCTTAACCTCCCATCATATTAACAAGTTTTTCCGAAAGTAAATCCTTGTCCACCACTGTGAAATGCTTGCTTTATTTTTAAAATTGGCGCCCAATAGACATAACAATAAACAGGCGAGTGCAGAGGTGCTGCCAACCTACTATTAGTGCCTTTCCAGTCCTGCCAGTGTGACCGTGGCGGAATTGCCCAAATTGATAATCCACCTACGAGACAACCAATTGCACAAAAACCACCTAGTTGCAAAATCTAGGTGGATTTCGATTTCAGCAAAAACGGGAACATAAGAAAACGGCCCTAAGTGTGTTGCCTACAGATGTTCATACCAACTGACGGACGTGGCAAAATCGAGTCGGCTGTTGATGCTGCTCAAAAATATATAGAGTGTGTATTTTATGTGGTCGGAAATGTTTCCCTCTGTCTGTTACCTATACCCTTTTTGTTTTACGAGTAAAGGGTTTGAAAACAGCTGACTTGGTCGATAGGTTTTACAGATTCTGGTCACAGTTCTTAATCGATAAGGGGTATAACCGACATTGAGAAAGCCAAACCTCCTGCCAACTCAAACAACAAAACTTGTGCCATAGTTCAACCAACCTGCAATTTAACCGGACTTTCTACAACTAAATCAAAAGCAACTCAAAATCGTATAACCGTTCTTGGTTCTCTGAATTTATGATTAAAGTCTTAATTCCTGCCTAGTGGGGCGAGTGCCTTAATTCTACTTTGAGCACTGCAGCAATTTGCGACGTGTTTGCACTTGTCGATTGTTGGCTGGAATCTTAGCTCTCTAACTCTTTTGGATCTCGCCCTCTCTCTTTCACGCACAAACACAATTAAAAATCGCATTAATTAAATATTTCAAAAGCAAAAGTTTTGCCATTTCTTTAGCTTTCTGCGCGACTTGCTCTTTGGCATTGTTGTTGTTGTTGTTTTGGCCTTTTGTTTTCCAACAGCTTCTCGGGGCGAAGTTTTTGCAACTTTTCCCTGCTGCTGCAATGCGAAGAAATACTCGTAATAAAGGCGGGGGGGAGGGGAGGGTTGGGGACAGGCCTCGGCAATCGCCATCATTATATTTAATGCGGCTAACGCATGACAGTGGTACCGAGGACGGGGACGGGGAGGGGGGCGAGAGGCAGGGGTCTTGGCCCAGCTTAACTTATGGCTGTTGTGCGCTGGAGCAAAGTAAAAATCTAAAGTTTTTCAATTTCCAACAAACAATTGAGGTATTATCCAAAGCGGGGGGGTGGACGTGAGCCGTTCCCCCCCCACCCTCCACAAGTTCATTAAAATATTAATTTGCATGTTTTGCCGTGAAATTCACTGCACAACTTTTACACTAATTCCTCCGCCTCTTCCGCTCTTTCTCTTCCCAGGTTCGATGTGTTGGTAAATGGTGGCGGAGCTGTAACCCTACAATTTCAGCGTTCACCCTTCCGTCCGTTGACACGTACCGTGTTTGTGCCCTGGAATCGTATTGTGGTGCTTCCACCCGTACAAATGCAGCTGAGCGATGACGACGAGACCACCAGTCGGAACATCAAGTGAGTATATAGAGCAGCTGATGTGTAACAGCAAGGTCACCCACTAACCGTATCTTGCTCTAGGGTGGCACCACTTAATCCTGCCTTGACTTTCCTCAATTCGATACACTATCACACCGCCGACGAGGCCAACGATGCCAGCAAAGTGTGCATGGATCATGATCACGAGAAGCTCTGGCCTCAACTGATCAGCACTTGGATGCCCAATGGTGTGGGTGCCATGCCCGGCAAGCGGGTCATCTTTGCCGAGACTCAGGTGAGTGCCAAGGCGAACTGGCCCCTAATGCCCATCCTAATTAGGTAGCCAGGCAGCAGCTGGACGTGGCGTAGTTTTTAATTAATTTAAAGTTTGCCTTAATGACATTACAACTTTGCATCTGGCTGGTGCGAGGCCAAAGGGAAAACATTAATTCTGAACGGCAGACAAGAGAGGGAGAGAAGTGGGGTGTGGGGGGTGGATGGTGAGCATAGAAGGATGAATTACATTTAATTGCCACAAGTCGAAGATATCCAGCTGCGGTTTTACAGTTACTTTTTCTCTAACCTCACTTTCCCATCCAAGAGGTAGAGGCTAAAACGTAACAAAGGAGTGCGAGAGGGGGACGAATTCCATCAGTAAACTGTATCTAAATCTCCATTTTCTTCTTCTCCATTCAGATTGTACAAGAATCCATACAAATCCCTGGCTCGGATCTCCATTTGACCTATCAATCATCACAAGCTTCGGGCTATCTGAGTATTGTACGCATGCGTTTGACTTCGGAAACCATACCCAAGACCCTGACTCACGTACATGTGGGCGTGGAAATCGAGGGTGCTCTTCATGTCAAAACCTACGAGGCGGATCCAAATTTGGTCCACACTTTTGCCTGGAACAAACGCAATGTGTACCGTCAGAAGGTGTATGGAGTGACAATTGCACGCATTTCTGTGGGCTATCAGCACTCGACTTGCCAGACACCCGTGTGGATCACCCAGACAGCCAAGTTACAGGGCTACGATGTGGATATCTCCGATATCGGTGGTTGGGGCTTGGACATACATCATCACTACAACTTCCATGAGGGGATACTGCAGAAGGGCGATGGCAGCACCTTGCACATGAAGGAATATCCACGCACCGTCAAGGTGGTAATGGGCACGGGTCTGCAGCGACCGCTGAATTGTCCCGACTACTGCAATGGTGTGGCCAAGGATGCCAAATTACTGACCCCCATTGCTTTGGCCACGGGACCCGATGGTAGCCTCTATGTGGGTGACTTCAATCTGGTGCGTCGCATTACCCCCGATGGCAAGGTGTTCACCATACTCCAGCTGAGCGCTACCCAAGTGTCGTATCAGTATTATCTGGCCGTGTCGCCGGCCGATGGTCACTTGTATATCTCCGATCCGGAACGTCATCAGATCTTGCGCCTGTTGCGCCTGGAGAAGGTCAAGGATCCGAGCATCAATAGCGAACCGGTTGTGGGAAGCGGACAACGTTGCATACCCGGCGATGAGGGCAATTGCGGCGATGGTGGTCCGGCACTTCAGGCACGTCTTTCACATCCCAAGGGCCTGGCCATAGCGGCCGATCGCACCATGTACATAGCCGATGGCACAAATATAAGAGCTGTGGATCCCAAGGGTATTATTCACACACTAATCGGACATCACGGTCATCACAATCACTGGAGTCCGGCACCCTGCACGGGCACTTTGATGGCGAATCAGGCACAATTGCAATGGCCCACTGGCTTGGCATTGAGTCCATTGGATGGATCACTGCATTTCATTGACGATCGCCTGGTATTGCGTCTCACGTCGGACATGAAGATACGCGTGGTGGCCGGCACACCGTTGCATTGTAGCAACAATGGACAGGATAGTCGAGTGAATAAAACGGCAGCCGATAATGTTTTGGGCACAGTACTGGCCATGGCCTTCTCACCGTTCGGGGATCTGTATATAGCGGATAGTGATTCTAGAAGGATCAATTCGATACGCGTGGTGGATACTGCTGGAAATATGCGTTACTTTGCTGGCAAACAGGAGGGCACTGGGTAAGTAGTAAAGTTGGGAAGAGAGAAATGTAAGGGATAGGTAGAAGGTGGAAAAGTTGTGATAGCTACAACGTGTGTATGAAAAAATGTAAGGCTACATATCTACTGCACCGACAAAATGAGGAGAACTTTTTTACGATATGTCCATACTCACATCGATTGCGCTGTAGATTTACAAATTCGGTGCAGACAAAAAAGCTAAAAGATTACGGAAATTGATGTAGTGGGAGCAATATTGATGTAGTGGGAGAAATAGTAACACTGTGCAACATTAAAAAGTTGATAGAGTCCAGACTAAAAAATTCTGAAAGTGTATATTGGTAGTACAAAAACATTCGCTGTGTTTGGTCTGGTTATAAGCTATTCACACTGGGTACATCCTAGCGGAACGCATGGAATTTTTTGAAGATGTGAAATAGCGATTCATATTGACAACATCTAACATCTTCAGTTGTCGTCGCGACGCGTCGTCGTAGTAGCGAATTTACAAATTGCTAAAAACTATTAATAAAATGGATTTTGAAGAACAATTTGTGGTTGTTGTATCTGTTGTTCAAAAGCAGCAACTGTTAATTCAGCAGCTTATGGCATATTTTGCCAATAATGCGAGATCGAAGATGAAGAGGAGCTGATGACCATGATAGGCATGAATCTGCACATACCAAGAAGCACTTGGATGTTTGTAAGTGGTAGTAAAATGTGGCTTTTATATGTGCAATTCCTTCAGAAGTTATTATTGTTTATTTTAGAAGCGGTTTGGCATGTTTTGGGAGAAGGACGCTCCGGACAACAATGAGCACTTTTTTAAAGACAGCTTCCGGATGGAGCAATCAACCTTTTTAATGCTTGTAAGCAGGCTTGAAGTGTTGAGGAAAAAGGACACAAATTTGCGCAACGCCATTCCACTTGAAAAACGAATTGCCATTGCCTTGTACACTCTAGGTTCTTGTTCAGAGTACCAAACAATAGGCCGGCTGTTTGGGGTTTCGCAGAACAGTGTTTGCAATATTCTCCATGAATTTTGCCGGGGGCTGCTAACCGAGTTTGCAGAAGAGTACATGACACCCAACTACCTCACAGACGGAAAAATTTATGAGTGTGTTCAAGGGTTCGAGGGCATTGGATTTCCACAGTGTCTAGGAGCAATTTGTATACATATTTTGCCATTCTTTTTCGTGGACATTGTTTATGTTTCTCAGTGAATAGCAAATTTTTAGTGGTGGACCAAAAATTATAGTGAAAAATCTGATTGGAACAAAGTAAAATAGGAACATCCCCAGAAGATGTTGGAATGATGATAAAATTTTGGCACGGCAATAGCTTATGGAACATCTTTGATAAAGATGTTAGATGTGAGATGTGCCTCAGAGTGAATAGCCTATTAGCTGCTTTCTTTTTATTGAACTTTAAAGTTTTCAGCTTCTGATTGGGACTTGCAACTCAATATCTCGTAAACTATTTGTGGTCTGAGAGAAAGTGGTTGCTCTTGGCTTGGCTTACAAAACATTTCTTAGTAGCAAGTCAAAAAGGTCACAACTATATACTCAAAATTGCAAAAATTTCTTAAAATCATCATGTTTTCCCCTCATTTTGTACTATTTTTCAACTTTGTCTTGAAAACTGTAACGAATTTTACTAAGCAATGTAGGACAAAAACGTAGCTTGGACTTAAATAAACAATCGATTCGAACATATTAACTTCGTTTGAATGGTCCTTCGTACAGTTACGAGCCCTTAAGCATGTAGAATTGGAACCAAAACTCGAGAAATTACAATTTTTGGTACCAAATAGCCGACAAAGTCAAAAATTTCGATTGTTTTGCATTAAATCAAGAAAATAGTAAGAAAGCATAACTTAAAAACTGTAAATAAGAAAATTTAATATTGTTACTTTTTTACCGAAAATGTTCGTTTTTCGAGTTTTTATGACAGTTGTACCTACTTGTGGGCCTATAACTATATGAAAGAGTAACTAAATGAAGTTGGTTCGCTCTAACGGTTTGTTTATTTTGGTCTAAGCTACAACTTTGTGCTGTATTACTTGTCCAAATTTGTAACGGGTTTCAAGATGAAGTTGAAAAACTGTAGAAAAGTGGGCAAAACTTGGAATTTTTTGGGCAACTTTTGTTATTTTGAGTATGAAGATGTAATTTTTTTGATTTGCTACAAAGAAATTTTTTGTAGGTCAAACCAAGAGCAACAACTTTGTTTAAGATTTAAAAGCAAAATTCACAATATTTTACCAGATATGGAATCGTTGGTCCTACTTTGAAGCTGAAAAGTTCAAAGTGTAATAAAAATAAAACGGCAGCTAATCAGAGCAAACCCAGCGAAGGTTTTTATACTACCATCACAACCTTTCAGAATTCTATCAACTTTTTTGAGTTTAGAAATGTGTCACAGTGTTATCGCACAAGACTCGGAAAGGATCATGACGGGCGTAATTTGATTTGCACACTTGCAAAGACAAGGGACGAAAACGGGTTATTTGCTCCAGTTCAGAAAACTTAGGAGGAGAGACGAACTACATCACCAACAACCAGCTTATGCAGCAAAATCACACCTTGACTAGTCCTACGTTCTTTTAGAGTAGGCAAGTTCAGAACTCTTTCGTAGCCTATCTATATAGGGAGGCAAGCGGCGACCGGCAGCCCAGTTTAAGACCCTAAGTGCGAAGAGAAGAAACTGCTTTTGTACCGACTCCAGTATATCTGGATAGAAACTATATTGAGGTGTCCAAATGCTTGAGCAATACTCTAGCGAGGGGCGAACAAGAGACACGTAAAGAAGCCTGGTTATGTATGGATCGTCAAACTTCTTAGACCAACGATTAATGAAAGCCAGCCTTTGTTGGATATGACTAGAGCCCGGATATATATGCTAAAAAGAATATGAGTATATTCCCAAAAAATATTCTAAAAAGCATATAAGTATATTCTTTTTTTATCTTATATATGCAATTTTTCTACTCGGAAAGTTAAAGTACCTTGGTGTAGATGTAAACTGTAACATACCCAGGTTCGAGTCCCAGTAAAGAAAGATTTTTTTTTTTAAATTTTCTTAAATACATTTTAGGTTTGCATAGAAATGTGGTTAAAAGAAAAAATTTTCTTCACTCTAAATATGAAGATTTACGAAAACAATGGTTTAACATACTGGATTATCCGGAAATTGGAAATTCAATTAGAGTCAATCTTGGCAGAAACTTGGAAGGGGGGCGAAAAAATAAATAACAAATGGAGCAATAAATTTTAAGTAAAATTATTTAAGTAATTGTTTTATTTTTTTTATTTATAAAGAATTGCAACGCACAACAATAATTTTTTCAATATTGTCGGCTGTAAGGCTTTTTCTCCTGTCCGACAAAATATTTTCATAAATCGAAAACGATCTTTCAACATCGCAAGATGTTATGGGCGCATAAACATATTTGTTCTGATATTCCTTTATTATTGCTGTTTCAGCATCTGAGTGTTCAAAATTTTTTGATAAACGCACCAACTCCATGAAAAAGGTTAAGAATACCTTAAATGCTAACACATCGAGCTTCTTCCGAACATCGTTCCCAACTTCTCCAGGTGCAAGCTTTAGAGACACTTAACTTATGAGACTTCGATCTTGCTTCTCTAGTAGAAAAATAGTGCTGGCGATTTCCGAACAATTATTTTCAATAAACATCAAATTCTCGATAAGCTCCTCATCCGCTATTAAATTTTGTGCCACGGCGATGCATTTGGACTCTGCGCTATCAAGTTTTTGTAGAGTCTACAAAAGTTTTATTAAAAAAGAAGGAAATTATCAAATTTTAGCTACGTGCCAACTTAACTTTGAAATCCCTCGCGGTCATCAAAACTTAAAATATCTGATTTTGGATTTTCGTAAAATTCTCTATTCTGATTTTTTTGAGCCATGTTTTGCGAAGAACTTCACATGTTACAAATTTTATGGAGAATTGTACGGTTTAGTCTACCTTTGGTAGAACAAAAAAAACGCACATGCTCTTTTTGGCGTTGCGTTTGTGTGTTAAGCCACGCGAGAGCGCGCTCATTTAGCACTTCTTTGTTGTGGCAAAAGAAAGCAGAATAAGCTCGTATACTGTCGGTGTGTCGACGATGCTGCCGCAGAGCGCTGTTGTACGCATAACATAGGTACGCGCCGGACTTTGGTACAGAGTATAACAAGTTATGCATTGAACTACAATATAAAATAGTTTCTTCTGCCTGATAAATTATTCTTTTAAGTCATTGCAAGAAATTGTTGAAGCATACAAGTAGTAGATACGATATTTTTTTTAATAGTTGTTTTTGCCACTAAGAATCCAATTTTAAATATCTCAAATGTGTTTTCGTAACATTTTTTTTTTTTAACTTTCATGTTTAGTTTTGACTACAAAAAATCAATTTGAATTAAAAATGAAAATTCTCACCCCATCTAGGAATCGAAACTTGGTATCTTAGATTCGTAGTCAAAAAACTAACAGCTGAGCCATGACACTCACAATATAAGTAGAGAAAAAATTTCAGTTTTAAGAAACCAAAGGAAGAATATACTCATATTCTTTTTATTCTAAATATGCCAAATATGCTTTAGCATATATATCCGGGCTCTAGATATGACACAGATGTGGCTTGTGATCAAATAATACCCCCACATCCTGAACTGACCTCATACCATCCAGAGCTCTTTAATCAATAAAGTATGTATTCAGAAGAGGTTTAGTGCGGTGAAATGACATGAACTTGCATTTATCATGATTAAGTTAGAGCATATTTAGATTGCACTAAGATTGAAGATAATTAGGATCAAGTTGAAGATAGCGTAATCCGCAAACATTAAGACTTGAGATGATTGAACAACCTGTGGAAGATCATTGATAAACAAACCAAAAAGTAAAGGTCCTAGGTGACTACTTTGCGGTACACCAGAAGTATGAAGTATGAAGTATGAGAATATGACTCGTTGTTTTCTGTTTGAAAGATAGGAAAATATACACATTAATAAATTTGCGGAAAACCCAAGCTAGACAACTTTTGAACAAGCAGCCTATGATTGACCGAATCAAATGCTTAACCAAAGTCAGTAAAGATGATATCGGTCTGTAATTGAGTAAGAAAGTCATGACTAATTGAATTAGTAAACTCCAGAAGATTTGTCATAGTAGATAATAAAACCGTGTTGACAAGGCGAGATAAGTGAACGGCATCAATGCTGCAGTTGTTCGGTGATCAATTTTTCATAAAGTTTTGAGATAGCACTGAGTTTTGCAATGCCACAATAGTTCTCGATGTCCGACCTATTGCCCTTTTTGTGCAGCGGGATGATAAAAGACTCCTTCCAAATGGGTGGAAAATAGCTTTAAAAGCATCATTGAGTTTTCTCATATCAGCAAACACTGCAGTGCCCAAAAATTTCTACAACATAGAAAAGAGAACGTGAGTAATCTGATGTGAACAGGTAAAAACGTTCGACATATAGAAAGTTGCCTTAGTAGACCAAAGGTTTTATTGAAAATTATGTCCAGACTAGCAGTATGATCAACATATGGGCATTTCCACAGAAATGTCAACCGCAGCCAAAAATGTAAAAGTGGTTAAAAACACTATGTTTTATCTAATTTTCATGGGGAAACAGTCAAATTGCATTAATGAAAGCCAATCTTACATTTATACATAGTCCATTTCGAAATATTGGGACTTACGGCCGCGATAGCGCAATTTTTCTAATTGGGACATTAATTTTGCACTTTTTTTTTATAAAAGTGCCTTTAGATTTCTGAGGGTACAAATGGTCAAAAAAGAATGCACAAGAAACCATGTGAAACTATGTGATTGCAATAAACTTAAAGTTTTTCTTCTCATTACACTGGAAACCACATAAAAAGTATCATGGAACAAAATGTCGCATGCGACATGTCGCGTGCGAAAGTGATTAAAATTAAATAAAAAATAAACTACTTAATATTTTTGAGTCAAATAAAAAACATTTTTAAGATACATCAGTGCATAATATTTTAAAATTAATCGCATTAAAATATTCCTTCAGGATCCGCTGAAATCACTGTCTGAACTGCTCGCCTTGAAAGTGACTTCTGTTTTTGTCGCATGCGAATGCATTGGTTTTTTGTAATTATCTTGAAAACGAACAATTGCTTAAAATCAACTTTAGCACCAATTACAGTGCAAATCAAGAGCTATAAGTTTCGTCTCTTGTCGAAATAAAATAATGTTTTGGCATATACTTTTCTTCACTTTGAATGCCGCATTCGACATTTGAGAAATGTCCATATTCAATTTTAGTTCCATTTATCTGGAGTTAGCTCAGCTGTGCAGTACTAAGGGCCTTCTTGTAAATCACAATACATTTCGATTTGGTGGGATTTAAGCTCAGTCCATTTTGCTTGGCCCACTTATCTATTTTGTTTAGCTCATCTTTACAATCAGAAATACACTCATTAATTTCTACCAACGGGCGAATAACATATATCTGTACATTGTCAGCATACAAATGGACATTACATTCAAGTCATTTATATAGACAGAAAACAAGAGAGGTCATAACACAGATCCTTGGGGAACGCCACGTGTTAGAAACTTGAATTGGGAAATGGATGAGCCAGAGACAACTGCTTTGAATCGATTTGCTAGATATGATTTTAGCCGGTTTGTTGCAGTTTGGTACAAAGAATATTGTGATTGACAGTATCAAAAGCTTTACTGTGATCGAGAAGTGTTTAAAATGTAACTTTACTTCTCAACAATATTTATTAAGACTGTTGTACAGCTACGCTTCCTCTGCAATCCAGACTGATGGTCGCACAATAGCATATTTTAAGTGAAATAAGTCTGAACTAACATTGTTTTCCTGTCTTCCTTAAATTCTGCGCCATTTCATCCAAGGTCGCTTTTTAATAAACAATAAAAACGTTAAGAATCTCTCAGTAAATGAATAGCTTAATCGATGAAATGGTCTCAAAAATACAAACATAAAAAAGTGAGTCAAAACTAAAGGCTATCCAGGTTTCAACCATGGTCACTATTACCTTACGTGGACTAAATAGTCTTTAAGTTACAGCGCCTAAATAGGCAAAATAGTGACACTAGCCAAAATAGGACTTATATAAGATTAGTTTTGATAAATGTTACTGTAATATTTTGTTGACTTTTTTTTGGTTCTTTCACATTCGCTTAGTTTGCTCTCTCTAATATTGATTGACTCCACCAGAACAGGGACAGTGCACAGCACACTGGGCAGGGCTGACTTGTTTATGCGCATACTTGACCCAATTAAGTGAACTCTGGGGCTATTTGCATTTTTTGGTCGAACGATATCAGCTAAATTTTTGAAAATATCTTTCAACCACACACACACACACTCATCGAAGGGGCATAAATAATAAAAATTCAGCAACAGCAGCACAAAATTTGCAATGCACCAAAACGGCTATAAATGTCATACCAATATAGGCTAGGCAATATCCCAAAGTGTATGCAGTGTGTGGGTTTGTGAGGGGTGAGTGGTGAGGGGAGTAGTTCCACTCTCTTTTGGCATTCTGCTGTGTGAGCAGGCTCAGTTTACTTTATTTGGCTTTATTAACCCGTTTTTAAAGCATTCAAAAACGGTGACCAAAAATTAATTGGAATTCTGACATTTGGGAATTTCATTGTGTGATTTTATGGGCTGTGAATGTGTGCAGTATATATATAGATGTGTGTGTGTGTGTGCACCAGAGGCACTGAAGCCATTTGCATTTTGCATTGATTAAAGCGGGACAGAAGCTGGTAACAACTTCAATTTTTCACACAAAAACGGAATGACAAATGAATGAAACTGGGAGTAAGCCAACAAACAGTGTTGTAAAACTCGGTCGAGTGATTGGATGAAAGCCAAGAAATCAAATCAAAAATTGAGTTAAAATGAAGGCAAAATTAAAGCCAGGCATATTGTGTAGCAAGACGGTCCATAAAAAAGCTTAGGTAAACAGTGTTGTTGAACACTGAAAACTTTGTGGTAAAGTGGCATGAAAAATACCTGTTAGCTGTGTTAAAATGAGAGTAGACCAGAGATGGGCATGCACACATATCGTCACACTTTTCACACGCACACAAGCACAATTTGCGTGCGCCGCATTCGTGTTCTATAAATAGCTTTCAATGCTTATAGCGTACGTGTGATTTTGTGCAGTCGGCCGCGGCAGAGTCCTATGCACACGCAGGCAGCGCGCTGCCTCGTGTGCATTAGAACGTCGCGACGCGCCCATCTCTGGAGTAGACTAACAGAAATGAAACTCTTGTTGAATTGTTAGTAAATTTAATACAAAAGTACAACTTGAGAGAAATCCTTTCAAATTAAAGTTCAGAAAAGTACGATTTTAATGCATACAGTGTTGTAAAGTAGTTTTACTGTGGTAAAAAAAGGATGCTAATGAAATCTGTACCAAATCGAAGGGGAAGGAAACGACTTAACTAGGATTTGTGCACAGAGAGTTACATTTGTTTAATAACCAGTGTTGTGAAATACATGAATATGTTTGACTTACTCAAAACAACAACTATTGGCGGGCACTATTGCTAGTAGAAGTGCTGTGAAATGTTTTTACATTGAATACGTTTCATTCAAAAGAATAGTTGAAAAATTTAAATTTTAGGTTTAAAATTTAAATCATTTTGAAATTGACTTCAGTAAAATGCGTTTTGATGTAGTGTTGACACAATGTTGTGTCCTTTATACTGAACAAGTGAACTTGTTCCTTCTTCAATTGTTCATTTTTGTTCAGCGAGTCTTGTTCAGTCTCTCTTGCTCTGTGAGTTATTGAAATAGCTCGAATGACCGATAAGGGACACCACGCCTTGTGGATAGTGGAAGTTAGGAAGCTGATACAAGATGTCTCACAGTGCCCTGGATATAAGATGCCAACTGCGACGAGCAGTTGACTAATATGACAAGTAAACTTAGCAACTGCAGTATGTTTGACAACAGACGGCTGGACTTCCCTCACAAATGAAAGTTACTTGGCTTTTATTGAAAAAGAGTCATCGGGGCTCACATTTTACATGCTTGCCATTAATCTCTGTAATTTTTTGAAAAAACCATCGCCGATTGGAAGATTGAAAACAAAGTGACAGCAATTGCTTCAGACAACGCATCCAATATAGTGGCTGCCATTAAGCTAGGAAATTGGCCCCATATTCCATGCTTTGCGCATACGTTCAAAGAGGTTTAGAGCAGATTAACTATGTCCGCTTCAAAGCCAAAGCGATTGTGAAGTACTTCAATCGAAGTATTTGTTGTCCAAGTTTAGCTGAACCTACCAGATTTAAAGTTGTGCCAGCATGTGACTTCACATTGGAACTCAACGAATAAAAGGTTTGACCGACTTGTCGTTTTAAAGGGAGCAGTTATGGTAGCTGTGTCAACTCAATCATGGGAAGTAATTGAGGGCTTATTACCAGCACTGAAATCGTTTTATCAAATTAACAGCAAAAAAACGTAACTTTATCTAAAGTTATTGTGTTGGCAGACGTTCTCCAAAAACGGATGGAAAGAATGAAACTGGATCTTACAAACGAGTCTTTAGCAAAACTCGTAACTGTTCTTATTATAGAATAGGATACCCGCTTTGCATACTTGAAAACCGGGGATTAACAGCGAAACGATTTTCGGTATCGGTTGCGGTCTCTAACTCGGCCGATAGCTATATTTCGGTTACAGTTATATCAAGCAACCTATGTCTGTTTCCTACACAGTTCAAATTAGCTTTTGGCCAATCACCCCAGTTGAAAACAATCGTTATATATGCAGAGAGCACAACTCTTGAACAGACTTTACCCAGCACTATTTTGATGGTATTTAGTGTTGTAAAACACTTTAAACAATTTAGAAACTTTATGAATGCATAGGAATTCAAATTAGTTTAAAACCTGAACCGAATGTGTTCTGTTATCGTGCTCACCGTTAAGTGGCTGTGGTTGACCACACAGTACTGATCGGTCTGACATCAACCGAATAACAGGCCCAACTCAGTCAATTGGTCTTAAATTGCTCTCAAAATGTTATTTGAAAAGGTTGCAGACTCAAGAGTTGCGCCAGAGTTTAACATAAGCAGAGAGAGAGAGTCTATGCGAGTGAGAACGAGAGAGCAGAGCCTTACACACCGATGCATACATACGAAGAAAACCTTTTGAATTCGTGAATTCGTCCAAACGGTCCCAAAAAGGCCTAACAGGAAAAAAATTTAAAAAAAATGTGTTTCTCCTATCACAACCAAATAGAAGCAGAGAGCGTAGTTAAATGTTTTTTCGGTACCTCTTTTCAATGTGGTCGCACGAAAACTGTCGTTTTCTGACAAAGGCAAACGGAGGACCGATTTTTGCGACCTCTGCTGTTAAATGAAAGAGTCTATCAGGTCTATTCCTGTTTTCGATTTCTATCAAATCATGCGGAAACGAAATTGGTAGCTGTTACCGTTTTCGAAAAACGATCATGTGTTATTCGGTTTCAAAAGTTTTGCCTTTGAGTCAGTGGAATGAAATGTAATTGACAATTGTCATGTCAACGGTTAATGTTTGTATTCTTATAAGTAGACATCGGATTTTATGTACTTTTTTAAATGAAGGTTGATTGAGGTGAAAATTTGGATTTATACCAATTAAATAACCCACTTTCCATTGGAAACTGCATATTCAATATATGCAAATTTTGCATATTTTAAATATGTAAAATATGTAAACAAATATGCAAAATATGCACTAAATATGTAAAATATGTAAATGTATAAAAAATGTATAAAAATTGAGAAATTTGCAAAAATTCTTATTCTTGAGCTTAGATTATTGTTAAAAATATAAAGATGGCATATATAGATGGTTAAATGGGAGTTGTAGACCGAGCAAATGAAAGGTGTGCCTTGGAAGTTCTAAAATATGGGGAAATTTCTAAATTGTTCATTAATTTCAGATTTTTATGAAGATTTTATGGACGGCTAAAGTACACGGATAAATAAAGAAGATGTCGAATAAATGGTCAAAAAATCGCGAAATTTCAAAAATTCACATTTGAATTTAGATTATCATAAAGAAGGGTAAACCGGCTGGTAAATAGGAGGAGTATATCAAATGGTCAAGGAAATCGCGAAATTTGCAAAATTTTCTAACGACCTAAGATAACTATGAAGGTTGGATAGATGGCAATTGAAGACGCGTATATTAGAGGTTTAGACCAAAAACCGCGAAATTTGTCAAATTTTCATTTGACTATTTACGAAAGCGCAGAAAATTTTATAGGCGCTCGGAAACGCCAGAATTATATATTAATCCCTTCCTGTCATGTGAATGCTGAGAATATACCTCTCCCGCACAACAACATTGTAAACTTAGAACGAAAATTCTTATTTTTCAAAAATGTTTTTATTATACTTGTTGTAGCAGTATACAATTAAGCATTTTTCTAAATTTTCCATTGTAAATTTTTGGCGTTTCTCAGAAAAAATTAGCTTGTAGGCCGAAAAACTGCGTTCCACATCGCAAGATGTAAGCGGTGCATATTTGAATTTAAATATGTCAGACATATTAATTTTCCCCGCGTCAGTTATTTCCGAATCAGAATTGGAAAATATTTGATTAAGGTTATCAAATGAACCATAGTCCGGACTCCGATCCAATACGTCCTTTTGTTTTTTTTGCAGTTTTATACCGAATTCTCCTTTCTCACCATTTAGAATGTCCTTTACTTCAGATAAAAGCTTGAAAGCTTTTGCAAGTAAGACAGACTACGTTGTCTTCCTGTATTTCAAAACAGTTTGATTCCAGTTCTTTTAGCCATTTTTGAATCAAACGTGTTTTTTTATCGCTTATTTTCGGCATTTTAATTAATTAAAAGTTGAATTGATGAAGTTGACTTACAAAGTGAAACGGATTTGCAACAAAATCAGAAAATGGTGAGCACAGAATCACAAAAAGAACACATTAACCTTGGCCTACTAGGATAATAATGTATCTGAAATATGTCATTTCATAAAAAAAATATGTTTTTTACATATTTTACATATTCTGCATATTTTGCATATTTTTTTATGCAAATATGCAATTTATGCAAAATGGTTTTTAGCGGAATTAGATCGTTTTTTAATAAAAGTAAGATGTGTGCAATCAGAACTTAAATCGCACATGCGGTTCAAAATATGTAAATATGTAAAACCCTATGTCTACTTATAAGTTAAATATTGTGAACATTTCGAAGTATCCATAGATATACTAAACATACATCTTTATTACAAATTAAGTTTTTCAAAGTTTTGCCTCAGAAATTGCATGTAGACGAAAACAAAAACGACCGAAATGAAACAGAGCTATTTGCTATTCCGCATCAGCGCATGCGCAGCGTTGATCGAAATTGTTAAGGTTAATTATAACTCGAAAACGATTCGAACATTCATTGGAAAAGAAAATCGATTTCTATTTCACTCGGAAACGGGAACTTCATAATGAAAACTATTCGGAATTCCAATCGTTTTCCTTTTTAAATCCGCTCGGAAATGGGAACAGACCAGAATGTTTAATTTCCCCAGTCCCAAATATGTTTTAATCTTAGTTGGTAACAAGGCTGCAAACCTCTAACATTTTGCAGAAAGTACGGTCCGGGGGTTCGAACCCGTTGTAAAGTTTAAGGTTCGGTTCGCGCACCGGTTCCTGGAACCCCATGAACCCAAGGTTTTGGTTCGAATCTTGGTTCGCTTGAACATAAAAGAATAGTTTCGATGTATTCCATGTGTAGAAGATTTGTAGAACACATAGGATTAAATTTAAATTTTTAAATAATATTCTTTACATTTTGATTTAGTCAAAGTTTTTTGTTTGTGCTGGCTCAAAGGTCAGGATTGATTGTAATTTAATACAAATCAATACCCATTTTAAACAGAGATAACACCCACAACATTTCGAAATAGCAATTGGTTAGTCTGTACAGGCTGTTTCGGAATTGACCGCAATTCACTCATCAGCAGACGTTGTTGCTTTTCACACTTCAAGCCCTAGTCAAACTCTCTATTTAAACGGTCATTTGGCCGAATACAGACTTGAGAATTAAACTTATACAAATTCCAGCCTGAGATTTTCTGTTTATGAAAAGTTCAGCCTTAATTTATGCTTTGGGTTTTTGAATAATGTAATGTTTCAATAATGTAATATGTAATGTGTTCAAAAGGCTCTTTCAACTGATACCTGAGTTGCTAGAACACCAAGTATAGTTAAGCTAATATCTTTTTAGTTCACGTTTTTTTGACCTTTCCCAAATATGTTCTCTTGGACAATTTTCGAAGGAATCTATAACATCATTTAAAGATTTTATATTTGATATTTGCTTATTGCTTTCATGAACTTCTCTTCTTCACAATCAGACGTTGAGTCATTTAAAGTTTAATTTTGAAAACTCTTATTAAGAATTTCTTTTTGGAGCTTCAGCATGTCTGTCAGAAGTCCATTCAGATATTTTAAAAGAAATGTCATAGAATAAACTCAGAGCCTTACTTAAAATTTGAGTGAACTTTATTAAAACTTAGTGTATGAAAAATTTGTAAGAAATTCAGAAAATGCAATAGATTAAATGAATAAAATGTATACTAAATTAACTTTCAGAAAGCAGTAAGTGTAAACGACTGCAGTTAATTGCGTTTCTAAACATTTAGTGTTGCAAAATACCTTAAACTTTTCTAAAATTAGTTTAAATTAGAGGTTAAGGTATTATATAAACACTTTCCCTCTTACATTGTAAGACCATTTGGACACACACACACACGTACAGAGGCTACAGATAGCGTAGAGCTTGTTCGTTGTGCCTGTTTTTGCTGTTAGAGTTCCCAAGCGATTGTGGCATTGCAGGCATGAGGAAAGAGGTGTTGGCTGATGGTGGACCAGGCAAAGATCGCTGATGATTTGGCAGAGATGCCAATAAAACAGCTCTTCGGTCATCTAGCCTTCTTTGTGGTGTGGTGTGTTCCTGTTTTAAAGTTATGAGCAAACATAACGAGACCTAGAGCCGGCAAAAACGATCATAAAGGTCGTCAAAACATACAGTATATAAAAGAAATTGAAATTGAAATGATACATATCCTTGTTTTCAGTGTTGTAAAACTTCAAAAACATTTTAAAAACTGCCTTCCCCATCATTCAGACTGTGTGTTGACCAGTGCTGTAAAACTTAAATGATCAATTGTTGTTGTGAAACACTGAACAATTTGTTACCCTCATAAAGTTTCACCTCATTTAGCACACATTCCCGCACCACAACTTTGACGCCCTAAACCAATTAATTTGCTGGGTTTGACGGAGCGCAGAGAAGCCAACATAAATGCTGAATATTTTCCATTTTTGCAACTTTATTCGGCAGTTTATTTAAGCTAATAGAATTCTATGGTCCGGGTGTGTACGGCAGGGACAGAGGGCGGGTACGGGTCATGTGAAAGGCTTCAGGTGCTGGTGCTGGTGCTGGTGTTGCTGCCGGTTTAACCCTTGTTGTTGCCACTGCCACTGCAAGGGGCGTGGCTGTCAGACGTGGCAAAGTAATTAGCGGCCGCCACAGACAGAAACTATAAATCAACTTTTTTCTTTATAGTTTTTTTTTTCTCTTGCCCCTCTGTTGTTGTCTCTGTTGCGTGGGCGTGGCGGGCGAAGCTCACTTTACTTTAGAATGTTTATCGAACAAACAATGTCATCATAAATACGCGTCCAAGGAGCCGGGCGGGCGCCCGTTGGACTGGGGTGTGGCCGCCAAAGCATTTCCGGCTCCTGCACACTAACTAACTCTCACTCAATCTAACCATTCATCTTTTTCACCCCCTGCCTCCCTCTCGCTCTTTTTACAGCTCCCAGACCTGCGACTGTACAATTGGAAATGGCTCAGCCTCTGCCTCGTCCGGCCTGGGCGTGGCAAATGGCGGCGCTTACTCAACGACCGTGAATCCGACACGCAATAATGGTGGCACTACACCAACGACACCAGCTGGCGGAAACGGAAATAATGGCAGTGCAGCCGGCGCTTCAACGGCTGGTGGTGCATCCAGCGGAGGCGGCGGCGCCTGTGTCTGTCCGGGCGGCAATCTAGGCTCGGGCACCGGCACGGGTAGCGGCACCCTGGCCGGCATTGTGGCCGGCGGCAGCCTAATGTCCACTGGTCCGACCACCACAACAACTGTGCTGCTGGGTGCCAAGACCACGGCCGCTGGGGTGGGTCAGGGTGGTGCCACGCTAAACGATGATGGCACACTGAGCAATGCGGAGACCCTGCTCTCCTCGAACGCCAGATTCCAGGCGATTTCGGCGATTGCGGTGGCCCAGGATGGTGTCATCAATGTGGCCGATCAAGGTGAGTGCCCTCAAAAGTAGACTATGAATTTTTGTTAGCAAAAGTGCGTAGGTTTTTGGTATTTTTCCCATGCCGCCAGGCTGTCAACTGATACAAATTTGTCATCTTCGTCTGTGCGGATGGCAGCAACTGGAAAACAAATTGGCTCACACACACACGCACACGTGAGGGGGGGGGGAGGGGTGGGGGGAAATGGAACATTTCCTTTGGCAAATTTTCTTCTCTTCTTCATCGTTAACAAGCAGCAGCTGAGCAAAAAACGCACAAAAATGTTGCTGAAAAGAAGAAAAAAAAAAAACGGAAGTTGAATTTCGACATATTGCAAAACACAAAACGCAACAACAAAAACAATAATAATAACAGCAACAACAATAAAAAATGCTGCGAATCGAAGAGAGGGAGAGAATAAAAGAGAAACCAATTTCCGTTGCAGTTCGAACGAGTACAAATTAGAAAGAATAAACACACACACACACACAACACGCACACCCACCTACAGGTGAAAGGAAAACAAAATGGCCGCCAATAAATTACGAGCAAAGCTCAAAAAACATCCAAAGGTATAAATTTGAGTGCATTAGCAAAGCGTAATTTGATAAGACCAAAAACGTAATTAATAAATTTTCGACGACGCTGCTAACGATGTATCCCGGCTCCCAGCACTTGGCCCAGGATGCGGACTGTGTTGGCAACGCAACACGAATTAATGAAAAGAAGCCGTGGAAAGCAAATCAATGGCTATAATTAATCAAGTTTTAGTCGTCGTCAGCGTCGTCAGACTGCTGCGGGTGGAGGCACGTGTGACTGATGGCCTCAAAGCTGGCGTAGGGCTTGAAGCGCTGGTCTGTTGTGTGTGCGAAAAAGCGAAAAAGTGAAAATCAATCTTATTACCTATGAGGCGAATTGCCAAAGCAGGCGGCCGCCAACCCGCCACCCCTCTCTCAATTACCCCACAAATGCATTAATCAACTGTGCGTGTGTTTGTGTCTATGTTCCGAGGGTGGCTGGCCAAGCAAACGTAAATAAGCTTCATTAAAAGCTTACTGCTTAAGTGGCATTGTGTGTGTGTGTGTGTGTGTGTGTGACAAATTGTTGCATTAATTGCCAAGCAAAAGAAGAGTGCAAAACGAGTGTCACACAAAAAGGTGCAGTTCAATAGACATTGAAGTGCCGCCCACCCATCAAATGCTTGCTTCAAGCTTTGACTGCAAAACTGCAACTGAACTTCTTTCCTTATCAAAGCCTCGGCATGCGTTCGACTCGTGTCGGTGTAAATAGCGAAATGTGTTCGGCCCCTGTGGGTCAAGCGTGAGCCTGAAATGAGAGATCATGAGTCAAAACACTGCCTTTTTTCCTACGTTTCATTAGTGAAACGTGGGACAATCAATTCTGAGTGGTGCACAATTCTTTGCTGGAACGATCCTCGCAACCCTGAGCATAGCTTGCATTGGTTTTCGGTTCAAAAAGAACTTGTTACAATATCAATATACAAATTTTACACAATTTAGATGTGATATTTCTGCAACATTAACTCAAAATCAGTCCAGAGCTCGAGGTCAAATAGTTCCTGATCATTGTAGTGTTTACCAAGCAGTTTACTAAGTGTTTACTAAGAGCGCGAGAGAGAGCGGGAGAGTGAGCGCAGCGACGTCGACACATCGTCAGCATACAAGCTTATACTGCTCTCTTTTGCAACAACAACGAAGTGCTAAAAAACACACGCAACGCCCAAATGAGCATGTGTGTTTTGCCAGCCCCTGGTGTAGAACAAAAAAGACATGCAGAAACACCAAAAACAATAAAGCGATCAGTGCTACTGAAACCCACCCCTTTGAAATCCCGATGGCAAACCAAAAAAAAAAACCACATTCTTGCGCTCACTTAACGTTCCAAGAACTACTGAGCAAGTGAGCAATTTGAGTGAGTTGACTCACTTAGAAAAAAGAACAAGTGAACATGTTCAGTGAAATAAACAACCTTTACCCAACACTAGTATGAATCGACTTAGCATCCACACACGAATTTGTTCGACGAACAAATTTGTTAAACAAGAATTCATTTCCCCACTAACCAGGCGAACATTTCTCACGAACATTATTTGCCTGAAAATCTCAACGAGTAAACATGAAAATATGGCAGCGAAAATTAACACAATCATGGCCTAGATGGCGATACAAATTAGCTTAAAGCATTATTTCATCATTTTGGGGGCATTCAATAAATTCCAGCCACAATTCCTTGCTCATTTGGGCACGTGTTCACTCTACAAATATTTTTGACAAACGATGTTCGTGCACTTGATCCCATCCATTGACGAACATGTTCGCACGAACACACGCAAGATACAAACGTTTCTTTTTTCTGCAAACAAAAAGTCGAACACAAAAATCTGTCACGAACACCTCCACTAACATCTAACATTTCGTCGAGCACAACGAATTCGTCGAACAAATTCGTGTGTGGATGCCCCTGCTTAACTCGTAGAGTAAAAAGCGTATGCCGTACTAAAGTCGTGTAAATATATGTAACAGTCAGAAGGAATCATTTCCGACCATATAAAGTATATATATTCTTGATCAGCATTAACAGCCGACTCTATATATCGATGTCCGTCTGGCCGTTTGTCTGTGTGAACACCTAGATCTCAGAGACCAGAAGATGTACAGCAGTGGTGTCCAAACTTACACAATCAAACATTGAGCTTGTGTGCTTAGCAGCGAATTGCGAATGCCTCGTGAAGTTAAACCAAAAGCCGAACACGCACATCGTAAAAGAGCAAGCCGCCAAGCGTGCTATTTATAAACCACACTTATTCTATCTCTCTATACGTGTGTCGGCTGCGACGGCGGCAGAATTATAAGTTCCTATCCCATGGGATAGGCTTTTGGCATTTTGGACACCACTGATCTAGAGCAACCAAATTTGAAATGTAGAATCTTATAGTCTGCTGGTAGATCAAGTTTGTTTAAAATTTTTGCCACGCCCAACCCCTGCTTACACTCTTGTTAGTTCAAGGATTTGTGTTAGAGCCAGGGATTAATCCCAAAACGAATTTCGGTACCGGTATGAAATGAATGTTTTGGTGAAAGGTTATATTTTTGTTTTCAATTAATTTCGGTTTTCGGATTCGATACGGTATACCGGAACGTACTTTTCAAACTCTAAACCAAAGCTACACAGAGTATATTAAGTTTGTGCAAAAGTATGTAACAGGGAGAAGGAATCATTTCCGACCATATAAAGTATATATATTCTTGATGAGCAGCTACAGCCGTGTCCGTCTGTATAAACGCACAGATTTCAGAGATGGTAAGCCATTAAGGTTTCACATAAATGGGACATATACTTCTTATACTTGCAGGCAGATCAAGTTTATTTTCAATTTTTGCCACGCAATTACAAATAAGTCCCGTTTCAATGCATTTTTATTCGTTGGGTAAGGCCTTTTAAAAACACGCTTTGCTGTAGCTTACACTAGGCAACAAGGTCCAGTATATTAAAGGGTTGGTGGTGATTCTACATGGTTTTCGTGTGATTTAAAAGGCCACGAATCTGTTTTCAGAAATGGTCCATCACGTTGAGATTTTTATTAATTTGAGCTTAAAGTTGCAAAAAGTGCCTATTTTGACCCATTTCAGACGCGTTTTGTGGGAAACCTATACTTTTGTTTTGACTTATCGTAAATTACTAATTCTTAACTTTAAAATAAACTATCCCAAAGAATTTTACGTTTTTTTTAAGCGAAGATAAACCATTTTGAATACATAGTCTCGATAATAATAAAATAACAAAACTGTCTACTGCACAAAAGTATGCTTTGCAGAAACAGTACAACCGGCCAGTAATTTGTATAGAATTTCAATGAAAATTTTCAACAAAACCCATACATTGGGGCAGCAACAATTTATTGGGTTGTTGTGAACTCGTATATAATTACTAAAAATGGTATATCTTCATTGAAAAAAATTGTAGAATTGTTTGGGATAGTTTATTTCAAAGTTAAGTTTACCGAAAATATCAAAGAAAGTCCAAACAAAAGTATAGGTTCTCAACAAAACGCGTTTAAAAAGAGTCAAATAAGGCGTTTTTTGTATCTTTAAGGGCGGTATCCACGGGTCGCCAAAAAATTTCTTGTGAAAAGGTTGATATTCCGCATATTCTTAACAGAGTCTGCTAAGCCTATGTTAATACCACGATAACACAATTTTCTCTGTCGATTAACGTTTCAAAGAAACCGTGCGCTGCTCTGGCGCTGTTAAATATGCCCGCGAACTTATAAACAACAACACCTTGCAGGATTATGAATATAACATATTTAATGTGCTATTTTAATATATTTTTATTATTAAATGAAATTAATAATAAATTAATTGTTATCATTATGACAGTTCGATGTAGTCCCGAGCAGCGGCACTTAATGAACACCTCGCACTTGGCTGCCATGGCAAAGATTTCGTTCATATTGATTGGAAAGTAATTCGCGCATTTTTGGCGATTTGCCTCCGTAAAGTTGGTCAGGTCATGATGATCTTCTGGATGTACTGCTGTAGAATGTGTGACTTGGCGGCGTATATAGCTCCGCTGAACTCGAAAATGGTATTGGGCAGCGGTCCCTGGGTGGTCACATAGCACTTGGCCATGTAGTCGGGGCCCTGTCAGGGAAACGTTAAGAAATGGAATTGATTTATGAAGTTTAAGTTTGGTTCGCCCATTTCTTACCTTGATATAACTGGCATTGATTGGCACATACTCGTTGCCCGATCCGCTTTTGCTCGGTTACCTTCAGGGGGTCAATTGTGACTGCACTATCCGCTATATTACCGCTTGATAGGAGGCCAGCACTTCGCTGTCCACTGAACTGGGAGCGGGCATTTGGTTTGTATCCGTTTTACTGTCGCGATCAATGAGCACGAGCGGCTGCTCAATAATTTTCCTTCTGGTCTGGTAGCTGTGATCGAAGACATAGTTGAGGCGAATCAAATCGAACTGATTGAGGGGACTGGTGTGTGTAGTGTTTGAATGCTGGCCAAATAGATTTTAAGCTCCTCTCTTGTGGTTTGTGGTGACAGGAGACGCCACATGATGTTGCAGACCGAGCTCCGGTCCGCTGGTGTTCTCTGGCGGCTCCTCACTTTCATGGCGTTTATTAAATTCAGCTTGCCCGCCATAGAAAGTGCCATTAGGAATCTTTTTTAGCTGTGCTCATTTTCAATTTGGCCATTCAATTTCGCCGCACAAATTAGAATAAAAACCTATTTTGTTCACGTCACGGCATAAAAGAGGCGTTAACAGCACTTAAAGCACTTAACAGCGCTTGAACAAGACGTAGTGGGAAACGTAAGCATTTGTCGCGATTGGTAGAAACCGAATTTAAAACGGCCACACACAAAAATTCCTTAGCAGTTTTTTTTTATATGGAGTTTTTCATTTCGCGGCCGATTTCGTAGCCATGGACAGCGCCCTTTAAGCTCAAATTACTAAAAATTTGCGATGTACAGCACACGAAAATCATCTAGAATCACCACGGACCCTTCAATATACTGGAAAAAGTCTTATTTTTGTTGCCTTGTGTTATTTTTTGACACAATTGATGTGTTTTTATTACCAAGTTGTTTTTTCTGCAATATCACATACGCCTCAACTTTGTCATCGCTCTCAGATAAACTAGTATTAAAAGTGATTAGTCAGCAACCGACGAAATTTCTGACATAAATATTTATTAAACGATTGTTGCAAGCATTTTCTTTGCTCAGTACTAAGCGTTACAATATACCTACGGTGCAAAAATATGCCACATAAAAGAACATTGTTTTTAGAAAGGGATTTTTCTTGCTATTCTATTTCCTGAACAAACGATTCCGCTAGAGAGGACGAATCTTTTGATAAGCGAAAGTCGTTAACGGCCCCAAAACTGCAGCAGATGTTGAAGAAAAAACAAGTAAGAAAGTCGGTCTAGCCCAACTGTAATATACTCTGTACCTGCAGTAGCAGCGCATTGGTAGCGAACTTTCTTTGACCAATAGATGGCGCCACTACTTGATTTTCAAAACTGACCAATGATGGCGTCACTACTGTAAGCATTTCGAAACTGACAAATAAATGGCGCCACAGTAAGCATTTCAAAACTGAGCTTTGATTGGAACTGACTTTTGGTCATAACTTGAGTAAAGTTCATCCGATCTTTATCATTTCTTTGGCAAATCCATCAATTATCTTGATAACTAACTAAACTAAATATCTCTGGAAGGTACAAACAATCTATCTACAAAACTTTGGGAAAAATTGAAAATAAACTTGGTCTGCCTGCAAGTATAAGAAGCATATGTCCCATACATGTCAAACCTCTATTTCTTATCATCTCTGAGATGTGTGCGTTCATACAGACGGACATGGCTCTATCGACTTGGCTGTTGATGCTGATCAAGAATATATATACTTTATAGGGTCGGAAATGATTCCTTCTCCCTGTTACATACTTTTGCACAAACTTAATATACTTTGAGTACCTTTGATACAGCGTATAAAAACCGAAACTGTACCGGGACCAAAGTTTCGGTTTCGTTTAGTTGCTATCGGTTTTGATCAGGGCTGCCAACCCAAAAAAATTTTCGGAACCTCCGGTTGGCGGGTTCGAACCAAAGTTTACCAATTTTGGGATTTGGTTTTGTCTCGAACCTTGATTCGTTGCACGTAAACCCAAACGGGTAAAAACCCAATATGTATAAAGTTGCAATACAATAGGTATACACCTGACGCATAAGTACATTGTAAGACTGTAAGTCGTAGATTATAATAGACGTGAGATTGTCGCTCGTTTGCTGGATATGAACTTCCTTCATTGCTAGTGTATAAAACAGGGGTGCCCAAGCCTATTCCCCAAGCCACGCATTTGTTTTTGCTTTACGCAAAGAAATAGCCCGTGCGCATGCCATTTACGCAGCCATAAGATTATAAAAAGCAAAAACAATTTCATATGCGTGCTGTCGTCTCTTTCCTTCCGAACGAAGGTGCAGGTGCAGACCTGCAACAACAACATCATATGTGGCTCTCTTCTCTCTATCCTATGTCTCTGGGAAATTAAAAAGCAACAACAATGTTGCCTTTGCGTAGTCAGTGCTCGCAGGCGTGTGCTTGAGACAGCAATGACCACATACACTCTTTCTATTTCTTGTGGTTGCTCTTGCTTGAGTTGTATTTTATGCATTTGCATTGGTTTCCACGCGCTCGTAAGCTCATTCTGGGCACCCCTGGTATAAATTTTCAGTCTGATTGATTATGCTTTCTCGTATGCACTTTAATCAGTCTTTCACTCATAAAATTGAGCATCGATTGGTGTTTATTCGCCACACTTGAAACTTTTTTTCACAATGATTTGATCAAAAATGCCTTTGTTTTCTTTTAAAGGTGCCGCATTAAATTTGCTGCTTGCCCGTCGGTCATATTTAGTTTGCATTCGTGACATTCTGATTTAGAAATTCTTAAATTGTATGTAAATTTCGTAAATATTAAATTTGTCGTCTTTGCTTCATACCTTCACAGTCAAAACTTCTCAAGCGAAATGAAATACGCGTTTTTATTGTTCTGACTTGTGTGTTTACTGTCTCCTTCTGTTTCGATTCTTCTTTGCACCCAATTTTTGGCGCGTGGCTAGTGTTGCCAATTTAGCTATTTTCCCCACCAAATATTGACTGTTACGAATGTTAAAACTTTACAGAGATTAATTGAAAATAGCTAAACAATGTCAAATAATTAGCTAGAATTGCAGGCTCCGGCACAACTGAATAGATGCCGGCTTTCGAGCTTACAAAATAGCTATATCTGGTGGGAAAAATAGCTAAATTGGCAACGCTGCGTGTGGCACACACTTCTGTTTGTATTCGGCTGACATGTTTCCGCAGTAGCATGCACCGGGTTGGTTACATTGGCGCATATGTATATGTAAAAGATGAAAAATAAAGCGTTCAATACCATTGTTTAAACTGTCTTACCGGTTCGGTTCTAAACCGCTTTGCAGCCCTGGTTCTAATAACACCGGTAAACGGTTTACGGTTAAAAAAAACCGGTAAACGGTTTATTTCGGTTAACGGTTCTGGTGCCGTTATTAATCCCTGGTCAGAGATGCTTTTCTCATTAAGATTCACTTGAATAGAAATAGATTACACAAGTACTTTTCTGTTCAATGGCTTTCATGAACTTATAATGAGGCTCTAAGAATATACATAAGATGGAATATTCTCAAAGAGACTGGGTCTCACGTTTTTCTATTTCACAATACAAATGTTTGCTAACCCAGACTCTTTTTTTTGAAGTTTAGTTTGGTTATTTAACCAAATTGCGTAAAAGTTCCCCAAAGCTAAGTGCCAGCTTTTGCACTACAATGTTTCGTTTCCAAAAGTATGGGTTCTCGTTTACCGATACGCAAAAAATTACAAATACACAATACTTAACTCAAGCTTTTGAAAGCACTTTGTGAAGACGGCTTTTGCTCTCCTGGCACACAAATAATTAAATTTGTCATCAAATATCGTTACGATTTGCTAGTATCTCACAACACAAGCAAATAGTGTAAGCTTAAAGTCCCACAAATTGACACATTTTTGTTCGCCTTACCCTTCCCCCCTCCCCGTAAAAGTATGCCTGAAATTCGTGCTTAAGTTCTCTTAACTGGTCATCAAATTTATACAGAACTTCATCCCCTCTCACTCTCTCTGTCTGTCTCTCTCTGGCAGACCCTTTGCCTGCTATTGTTGACCATTTGCTTAAGCTAAACGCCAACCTTCTTGCAGCTGTTTGTTTTTACGGTACTCTTCGCTCCTTTAGCCTGCACCGATTTTGCATTTTCTTCATGCTCATAAAACGTTTTAAGTTTTAAATCACTGCAAGTGCACAAAAACAAAATGGCGTAGGTGCTGCCTGGCTGAGTGTGTGTATGTGTGTGTGTGTGAGTGCCTTAAGTATTTGGGTGCAATTTGCTCTCGTTGCTGCCTGCCTCTGCGTTTCATTTTAGTTAGTGTTGAAAATCGCTTGGGATTTGCATAAATTTGCTTGCTTTGCCGGCTTTGCATTGGCAAACAGACGAAGTCGGCGACGACGACAAGATGAGGATGAGGATAAGGACGTTGGCAGACAACTACAAGGACAACATTTTGTATAAGAAACTAGCAGGGAGTTAACTCCCGAATATGCTCTTAATTAAGCATTCGCATTCGCAGATAGTATAATTCATCACACACACACACACGCACACACTCACCGATTATGTGTCCCTTCTCACATATCACCATAAAAATATTATTGTTGCTGTTGTTGTTGTTGTTGTTGTTGTTGGTTGATTTGATTGCGTTACAGTTCATTTACCCGCAGCAACTGAGGCTGGAGTCGAAGCGAAAACCATTATGGTCTCATTTTAGAGGAGTTTTCGGTTGAGCGTGGGATTGTGGCAAGGGGAATTGGGGAGGGTCAGGACATTGGCACTGAGCCAGAGACCAACGATTGAGCGAATTTCAATGCAATAAATGTGTGACGCTCGGCTGGATGTTGTGTGAGTGTGTGTGTTGTGTGTGCGGGAGTTGTAATGTAATGTAATGGTAATGACCCCATAAACTGAACAACTTGTTTGTGCCCAGTGCAAAGGGTTGTGGCCATTGTGTCGCCAGATGTTTGTTATTTACGTTGTTGTTGTTGTTGTTGCCATTGCGTGGGTACATGCAACTAGCCAGAGAGAAAGCCAAGATAGTTGGCATATGTCCAAATTTAAATTCATGAAAATTGAACTTTATGCATCAAAGAGGAGCAAGGAATAGAACTAAAAAAGATTGAATGTACAATCCAAAAAAATAAAAGGGTTCAAAACACTTTTTGGGGTCACTTTTTCTATGCCTCAGTACTGAATTTATCAGACTTGAGAAATATGAATTGCTTCAACTCATGACTGATGCCCTTGAATTCAGCGCTGACCTAAAAGAAGCGAAGGTTATGAAGTAGTAGGCCCTGCATGACTGAAAAGCATGTAAGGGTAACCTTGATTTCAGTACCAGCCCTTCCAAATAAGGGCTGATTTAGCTTTCATTCAGTACTGAGCTGTACTGAAGTTTGTTCAGTTGCTCATGTCTTTGCTCAGTGCTTGAATTGTTCACTTGTTTGTTTTTGTATAGTTGTTCATTTTTTTTTTGCACCTCAACATCGGAAGTTAATGAGGCCATTGGCAACTTGAAAACTAACAAAGCGCTGGGAGATGACAGAATATCTGCTGAATTTCTTAAGAACGCGACGCCAAACTTCATAGAACTGCTAACACAAGCCTACAATCACATTGACAATGAAGGGATCTTCCCAGACTCGTTTAAGCGTAGCATTATCTTCCCAATCTATAAAAAGGGAAATCCATCTGACGCCAGCAACTACAGGGGAATGTCATGATGAAAATTCTCGCAGGAGTGCTACTGTCCTGCTTGACTGAATGGGTTATCAAGATGAATCTACTAAGTGAATTTCAGAATGGATTTTGAAAGGGCTATTCTACAGTCGATAGCATCTTTGTCCTAAAGTCAATTGCTCAGTCTTATCTCCAGTCCAAAAAAAAGGCAGCGTTTGATACAATGAACAGAAGAAGCCTGTTCTACAAACTGAGCAACATCGGTCTATCTACTAAAATGCTCAAGGTAATAGTCCAGCTGTACGACAATAACACAGCATCGGTGTGTTGAACCAGTCAGAAAGTCTGAAACCGTCCCAGGTTTCAGACTTTCTGACTGGTTCAACACTAACTGTGGAGTCAAGCAGGGGTGCATTCTAAGTCCACTTTTATTCTCGCTATATGTTGATGATATCACACATGCCTTACCAGGTGGGGTTACCTTTGCTGGACAACTATTCAAAGTGTTGATGTATGCCGACAACATGTGTCTCTTTGCAAATCATTGATAAGCTTCACGACTATTGTAGAGAATTGTGCCTTCAAATCAACACGGACAAATCAAAAATCATGATAATTAGACAGGGCGGCGGTCGTTACTCACGATTAGAAGACTGGCCGATAGACGGTGTTACCCTTGAAAGGGTGAAGAGCTATAAATACCTAAAGCTCACCTCTACGAGAAACTGAAAGATGTAAAAGTGGCCTTAAACGCGTCATCGAAAACTCTGCTTAAGGGCGGTATCCACGGGTCGCCAAAAAAATTTCTTGTGAAAAAGTTGATATTCCTCAGATTCTTAACACAATTTACTCTGCCGATAAACGTTTCAAAGAAACCTTGCGCTGCTCTGGCGCTGTTAAATATGCCCGCGAACTTATAAACAACAACACATTTCAGGATTTTGAATATAACATAAGATTTCGTTCATCTCGATTGGAAAGTAATTCGCGCATTTCTGACGATTTGCCTCTGTAAAGTTGGTCAGGTCAGCATGATGATCTTCTGGATGTACTGCTGTAGAATGTGTGACTTGGCGGCGTATATAGCTCCGCTGAACTCGAAAATGGTATTGGGCAGCGGTCCCTGGGTTGTCACATAGCACTTGGCCACGTAGTCGGGGCCCTGTCAGGGAAACGTTAAGAAATGGAATTGATTTATGAAGTTTAAGTTTGGTTCGCCCATTTCTTACCTTGATATAACTGGCATTGATTGGCACATACTCGTTGCCCGATCCGCTTTTGCTCGGTTACCTTCAGGGGGTCAATTGTGACTGCACTATCCGCTATATTACCTGTCCACTGAACTGGGAGCGGGCATTTGGTTTGTATCCGTTTTACTGTCGGGATCAATGAGCACGAGCGGCTGCTCAATAATTTTCCTTCTGTTCTGGTAGCTGTGATCGAAGACATAGTTGAGGCGAATCAAATCGAACTGATTGAGGGGACTGGAGTGTGGAGTGTTTGAATGCTGGCCAAATAGATTTTAAGCTCCTCGCTTGTGGTTTGTGGTGACAGGAGACGCCACATGATGTTGCAGACCGAGCTCCGGTCCGCCGGTGTTCTCTGGCGGGCTTCCGAGTGTTTCTTATCCGCCACCTAGCTCCTCACTTTCATGGCGTTTATTAAATTCAGCTTGACCGCCATAGAAAGTGCCATTAGGAATCTTTTTTAGCTGCGCTCATTTTCAATTTGGCCATTCAATTTCGCCGCACAAATTAGAAGAAAAACCTATTTTGTTCACGTCACGGCAAAAAAGAGGCGTTAACAGCACTTAAAGCACTTAACAGCGCTTGAACAAGACGTAGTGGGAAACGTAAGCATTTGTCGCGATTGGTAGAAACCGAATTTGAAACAGCCACACACAAAAATTCCTTAGCCGTTCATACTCTGTACCGAAGGTACATAGAGTATATTAAGTTTGTGCAAAAGTATGTAACAGGGAGAAGGAATCATTTCCGACCCTATAAAGTATATATATTCTTGATCAGCATCAACAGCCGAGTCGATATAGCCATGTCCGTCCGTCCGTCCGTCCGTCCGTCCGTCCGTCCGTCCGTCCGTCCGTCCGTCCGTCCGTATGAACGAAGAGATCTCAGAGATGGTAAGAGATAGAGGTTTGACATGTATGGGGCATATATTTCTTACACTTGCAGGCAGATCAAGTTTATTTTCAATTTTTGCCACGCCCCCTCCCGCCCCCGCAATTTGGAAAAAACGTCATATCTCCTACAGTTTTGAAGATAGATCGTTCGTACCTTCTAGAGATACCTTGTAAATAAAATTATTTATCGATTTGCTGAAGTAATGATATAGATCGGATGAACGATACTCAAGTTATGAGCAAAAAACGGCCAATATACACCCAGCACCACCCCAACCACCACCGCAGCATTCTATTGAACGTCAATCTTAGTGAGAGAGAGAGAGAGAGAGTGAAACTTAGAGATGAGCGCGTATAACTCGTGAGAAAATGCGAGCTGAGACGTTAATGGTACATAGTATGTTATAGTCGGGCTTGACCGACTTTCTTTCTTGTTTTATATGGAGTTTTTCATTTCGCGTCCGTTTTCGTAGCCATGGACAGCGCCCTTTAGTAGAAAAAACGTCAAGCCAAGCGCAAAATACCCAGTCTTCCAAGCGGCAGTACGTTCAATCCTAAGCTATGGATCGCAAGTATGGGGTCACTCATCCTATGAATATGTCGAGCGCCTCCTCATCTTCTTCATCAAAAAAGTATTTTGTCTCCCCTCAACTTCCCCAAATTACGCAATATTTATAGAAACTGGTCTGCCCTCGCTGTTCACGTACACTCTGCATACCCATTTCAACAACGTAAACAAAATAATGAAAATGGATAGCTCAAGATTGCCAAAGATCATAGCAAGGCAACTTCAGGGCGAAAGGTTCCAGTTCTTTGAAATGTGGTCTAACATCGCTAACGAGTGTTGCGTCAGTATCGATCTTGAAAACTAAGCCCACGCACAAATCATTGTCAAAATCTGCGAAGTAGAACGGGACGGATCGATTGCGCAAGCAAAAAGGAGCAGAGAGAGGACTCTGTATAAATCCCTGGACCTTAACCTTGGAGCAAACAAGAAAGAAAGTCGGTCAAGCCCGACTATAACATACTCTGTACCCTTAACGTCGCAGCTCGCATTTGCTCACGAGTTATACGCGCTCATCTCGAAGTTTCACTCTCTCTCTCTCTTTCTCTTACTAAGATTGCCGTTCAATAGAATGCTGCGGTGGTGGGTGGGGTGGTGTTGGGTGTTTACTGGCCGTTTTTTGCTCATAACTTGAGTATCGTTCATTCGATCTTTATCATTCCTTCAGCAAATCGATAAATAATTTTGTTTACAAGGTATCTCTAGAAGGTACGAATGATCTATCTTCAAAACTGTAGGAGATATGACGTTTTTTCCAAATTGCGGAGGCGGCAGGGGGCGTGGCCAAAATTGAAAATAAACTTGATCTGACTGCAAGTATAAGAAATATATGCCCCATACATGTCAAACCTCTATCTCTTACCATCTCTGAGATCTCTTCGTTCATACGGACGGACGGACAGACAGACAGACAGACAGACGGACATGGCTATATCGACTCGGCTGTTGATGCTGATCAAGAATATATATACTTTATAGGGTCGGAAACGATTCCTTCTCCCTGTTACATACTTTTGCACAAACTTAATATACTCTATGTACCTTCGGTACAGAGTATACAAATTACTTCAATGACAGTCTAGGTGTGGAGAGGATAAACGCTATTTCCCTCTGCAATATGTGTGCCAAGGAAGATGTGGCTCATCTGCCCCATCTTAAAGGAGATACATATGTTGCACTTTCAGCCTCTATATCTAACGGAAAACGAACTTCACGATCTGCTCAACGGAGTAAATTGGATAGCCCTTGCAGTGTTTATCAAAAACGCTTTGCAATACCGCAATTGTTCTAGGCCCTACCTAACTATAACAGGCATCATTCAGCAGCTACATTATGCTAATTTCAATGGGACGGTTTTTATGTAACCATGTTGAAAACAAGAAAGAATAAATTAGACTGAAAAACTTTTTGTATACTTTAATTACTTTTTACAATTGTAATCAGGTTAGCCAGCTATAGTTTAAGATTTACTTGTACAGTATTCAGTTCAGTTACTTTCCTAATTGCTTAGTGATTCGTTGTTCGAGTTGTTGACGAGTTGTTGCTCGATAAAGAACAAGTGAACAAAGAGCAATGAATGAAAACATATGAAATTTTACAGTTTAGTGACTCGAAATTTAAAAGGCTTCTCACTGAATCTGCAGGCTTTAGCTTGAGCAGCGACCTCTTGCCACACTGCTAGTTAAGCTGAAGACAGCGCTTTGTTAATCTAATCTCATCACTTGTGCCCTCTATTTATCCCTCCATTTGATTCTAACTTTTCCCTTCTGCTTTTCTTCTTCTTGCAGGTTCCCTACATGTTTTGGCCCTGGAACACTATCTACCCTCACACGATGAGAATGGTGAATTCCATATACCCTTCCCACCTTCCAGCGAGATCTATGTCTTCAATCGTTATGGTCAGCATGTTGCCACCAAAGATCTTACCTCAGGCAAGACACGTTACAGTTTCCTCTACTCGAAGAATACCAGTTTCGGTCGCCTGTCGACCGTGACAGATGCCTCCGGCAATAAGATACAATTCCTGCGCGATTATAGCAATGTGGTGAGCTCCATCGAGAATACCCAGGATCATAAGTCGGAGATACAAATCAATGGCATTGGCATCATGACCAAACTGAGTGAGAAGGGTCGCCAGGAGATTGAGCTGGACTATGATAGCAACACGGGTCTGCTGAACTCACGTTCATCGGGTGGCGAGACGTATATCTATCAGTATGATGAGTTTGGTCGTGTGACTGGCATGATTTTGCCTAGTGGTGAGATTGTGCGGATTACCTCCCAGCTGGCGGACAATAAGGGACTCACCGTGTATGTGCATGCCTCGGTGGAGTCGCTATTTTCCAGAGAACGCATTGCTGGAGCCAGTGCCATGGAAGCCAATGAACTGCTGGTCTTGGGTGGAGTGAGATCGACCTTCCTGAAACGGGGCCAGGCGAATGCGGACGCTGAACTGAAGGCGAACAACACGTTGGTCATACATGGAGCCAATGGTGTGGTGGTGGAGGCCTCCGCGGTGGCCCGCCACCCCCTGCTCGAGGCGGCTCTGCCCGTGGAGGCTGAAATGCTGGCCATGTGGTCGCACCAAAGTGTCACCATGGGCGATGGCCTGACCAATTCCATGTATTCGGTTTACAATCTGGTGGGTGATGTGCGCAATCCGCAACAGACTCTGAATCGAGAGATTTGGGTCAATCAGTCGCGTGTGATTGGAGTGGAGTTTGATCAGTTTACCAACCGGGAGACTTTCTATGATGCCAGAAGAACGCCGATATTGATAGTGGCCTACGATCAGTCGGGTTTGCCCAAGTCCTACTATCCCACCAATGGGTATCCGGTGAACATTACCTACGATCGCTTTAACCGCGTGGAGGGTTGGGCCTGGGGACCAGCGGAGTTGAAGTACAGCTATGATCGTCATGGTCTACTGTCGGAGATTACCTCCCAGCAGGATGGCATCATTTCGTTTGTGTACAACGATTGGAATCTGGTGTCGGAGATAGGATTGGCCAGCCAACGGAAGTTTGTGCTGAAGTACGATGAGGCTGGGGGTCTGAGACATGTGATATTACCCTCCGGCACACGACACAGCTTCAGCATGCAGACGTCCATTGGTTTCATCCGTTGTACGTATACCCCTCCAGGCAGCACACGTGCCTACCTACAGCACTACAGTCATGCGGGTGCCCTGCTGCAGACCATTCTACCGGGAGATGGCGCTCGTATAGTGTATCGGTACAATGCGGCCGGTCAATTGACCGAGGTGGTGCATGGCGATGGTCGCAGTGAGTTCCAGTACAATGAGATCACCGGCATGCCCAGCACCGTGTCGCACTCGGAGCGTGAGCTGGAATACCGCTGGGACTTTGAGTATGCGGCTGGCTTGCTGACGGAGGAACGCATTGACTATGTGGCCAAGACGGGTCTGAGCAATGCCAAGTTTAGCTACGAGTACGACAGTCAGCTGAGAGTGGTGGCGCTGCAGGGTCGCATAGGTGGACAGAATCTGCCCAGTCAGGCCTTTGCCTACGATCCACGCACCGGTCAGCCCAGCTTGATTGGCCAGTTCAAGTTCACGCGTCCCGCCCTCAATCAGACCCAGCTGCACGATGGCACCGCCAGCTTCACCCGCACGGTGGACGGTCGCTTCCAGACCCAGCGCATGGCCCTGGCCATACACCGCCTGGAAGTGTTCCGCATGGAGTTCAGCTATGGTGTGCATGGACGTATTTCCCAGACGCGCACCTACACTCGAAACATGGCGGTCAACTCGTACACGAATGTCAAGAACTACACCTGGGACTGTGACGGTCAGTTGGTGGGTGTGGAGGCCCAGGAACCTTGGGGCTTCCGTTACGACGACAATGGCAATCTGTTGTCGCTCACCTATCGAGGTAACACCATACCCATGGAGTATAACAATCAAGATCGCATAGTGAAATTCGGTGAGGGTCAGTACAAGTACGATGCCAGGGGTCTGGTGGCTCAGAATGCGCGGGAGGAGCGCTTCCACTACAATACTCAAGGTCTGCTGGTAAGAGCCTCCAAGCGGGGACGTTTCGATGTGAGGTATTACTATGATCATCTGAAGAGATTGACCACCCGCAAGGATAACTTTGGCAATGTCACCCAGTTCTTCTACACCAATCAGCAGCGACCCTACGAGGTGTCACAGATTTACTCGCCGCGCGATGGCAAACTCATGTCACTGACCTACGATGATGTGGGTCACCTGATCTATGCCCAGGTCTACCGGCACAAATACTATGTGGCCACCGATCAGAGTGGCACTCCCCTGATGCTGTTCAACCAGTATGGCGAGGGTATACGAGAGATCATGCGTTCACCGTTCGGTCATATAGTCTACGACTCCAATCCGTATCTGTATCTGCCCATTGATTTCTGTGGTGGCATACTGGACCAGGTGACCACCTTGGTGCACATGGGCGATGGCCGTGTGTACGATCCCTTGATTGGTCAGTGGATGTCACCCGATTGGCAGCGTGTGGCGGAGCGCATTATCACGCCCACGCGTTTGCACTTGTATCGCTTCAATGGCAACGATCCCATCAATGTGGGTCACGAGCGACACTACCCCTCGGACTTTGCCAGCTGGATGCGCACCCTGGGCTATAATGTGGGCAATCTGATGCCTCAGTTGTCGCAGGAGCGAGAGTTGTGGCAGCCCCCGGCTCTGTGGGGACGGCCGCCCAACAACCCCATTGCGCTGAATATGCGACGACCCTTTGATAATATACCCACCATGGCGGTGGAGAGTGGTTTCCTGGCTCACCTGAATATCCGACGCATGTCGGACTTTGAACAGCTCTCGGCCCCACCGCGCTCGGCTCTCAAGTGTGATGTCATGGATCCCTCGCCGCGGAGTATAGGCTCGGATACCGAACCACCGTTCGGCAAGGGTATAGTGGTGTCTCGAACAGCCGATGGCCAGGCCATAGTGTCCAGCGTACCCGCCGCCAATGCCATCTATCGCGATGTCTACACGAGTGTCTTCAATCGCTCCAAGCTGCTGCCCTTTACGTTTGTGGTGCACAACGCCCAACAGGACTCGTTCTTCTTTGTGAAGGAAGACGCCTGGCGAGCCAGCGAGGATCGCCAGCAGTTGAAGCGGCTGCAGGGTCAGGTGAATACCACCTTCCACGAGATCACACGTGAAACCTCCACCGGCAGTTCGGCCGCCAGTGCGGGCTCCTCGTCGGCAGTCGGCTCGTCGTCGCAGGGCAACTATCTGGATGTGAAGATCCATGGGGCGCATGCGATTATCAACTTGCGCTATGGCACCACAGTGGCCAAGGAACAGCAGCGGCTGATGCACCATGCCAAGCTCACGGCCGTGCGCAAGGCCTGGCATCGCGAGAAGGAGGCGCTGCGCAGCGGCCTGACCACCGCTCTGGAATGGACGCAGCAGGAGAGCGACGAGATACTGAAACAGAGCTATGCCAATAACTATGAGGGCGAGTACATACACGATGTGGCCCTCTATCCCGAGCTGGCCGAGGATCCCTACAACATCAAGTTCGTGAAGAAGAAGGGCGCCACCGGCGGGGCGGCGGGCGTGCCGAATGTGCGGCGACGGCGCAGCCTCAAGGAGAACCAGCAGCAGGTTGCCTGTTAGCTCTTAGTCTAATCACACCTACCTACCAGCTAGTACGTAATGCTCTAAACTAAAATAACAGAAGAAAACCAAACTCACCCAAGCGAGCGAGTGGGTCAGAGTGGGGGGCTCCTCCTCGCTGTGACGCACTGCCACAACTCTACATATACATACATATAAATACAGAAGTATATAGGCCTAAAACGGAAAGTATGTTATCAATTTTTTTTCGTTAGATCCTATGCCACACGCATACCAGCATACAGAATATATGTGTTAGTTAATACGGTAGTCATACAGAACTAAACTTACATATGTACATGGCATATACAAACAAAAACCAACCAACAAACATATATATACTCACACACCAATAGGAGGAGGTTAGGACAAGAAAACACACACAAAAAAACAAAACAATTTTTTTTTTCGTGGTACTCGAGCTTTTTGAGACTGGCATAGTTTTAAACAAAAACAAAAACAAAACTCACAAACGGAAAACACTGAAACAACACGGAACGCACGCAACGCAACGCTTTTGGGGTCGAGTTGCATTTCTATGTATGTCTCATAGTCATAAATCCAAGGCGAATGGCATATATATATATAAAGATATATATATATAAACAATTTATGTGTATGCATATACTCTACGTAACCCATTATAAATGTATATAAATCGAAGAGAATTTCTAGCAAATGTAGAGGAGGATTTTTTTTTTTTTTTTTTTTGGTAATAGAAAGTTACAAAATTGATCAGGAGATGGGATAGGAAAAAGAAGAGGTTTAATTGACAAAAGCAGTCTTGGGAATGGGTGAAAAGAGCTAGTTTTGAGGGAGGACTTTGGTGTCTAAGCCTTAATTTAATCGCCTTCTGCAACTTCTTTAGAATTCTGGAAGAGAAGAGAAAATAGGGAGATTTTGCCAAGCTAAACTCTTATTAAAGAGCAAGGTTAGGTTAGGTTAGGTTGGGAGAATCCCATTTCATCACTTAGGCCAATGAAGCCCCGTTGTGTTACCCTTTCTACGCTGTGATTGTAGAGGGAGGGTCAAACTTTAACTTCTTTAGCTTTAGTAAAGATTTCCGAAAGAAAAAAAAACAAACAAATTTCCACTTTTCTTTTAGTAAGTCCTACATTAATTGTTTCAAAGACTTTTTACTCAAAAACAACGATCTTTAATCCAAATCTAGTATCATTTATAAATATTTATATCTAAAGATTTTGGTAGCACTTTCAATCATTCCGAAGCCTTTGATAGTGCAAGCAAAGAACTGACTTGATTAATTTATTTGCGCGTAAAAAGCAAAGCTGCAAACCTGTCAAATTCTGCTGAAGGTTCGGTTTAACAATTAGAATCCCTTGTAATGTCTAAGGTTCGGTTCGCGGACTGGTTCTGGGTTTGGGTTCGAGACTTGATTCATAGATTCTTATGTAGTTGACAGATTTAGGTAAAAATTTTTAACATATTTTTGTTCAGGAAGAAAAGTCTAGTTGACCAAACTCCTAAAGCACATCAATTTGTAGTCGAATGAACCACATTCATTTGAAATTGGAAGTTAGCCTTAACCATGGTGAAGTCATTAAACTAGGCTTCCTCTTTTTGGGGTACCAGTTGAATGTTGAAAAACACTCAGTAGCAAAGGGGATGATGTCAACGTGTTCATGGAGAATGAGTATTAAGCTAAGGTTCCACAGCCAAATAATTTGCCAAACTAGGTAACTTTTTGGCCATATTTGATCAAATTATTTCCAAATGGAACCATAGTTTTAGTTGTAAGTCCTGAAAAGTCGGCAAATTTTCATCAAAATCTGTCCAAATTATTTGCCTGTGGGAAATTAGCTTTAGTGATAAAATTTGCGCTGCCTCTTAATTGTGATGCCAATATGAAATCACTGTGGTAAGAGCGAGACGAACATATTCCCAAATGTATTTAGAGCAGGGTTCCCCAAGCAGAGAGCGCGAAAATGTGACTGTGTCTCTCTCTAACACACAGCAAAGCATGTCTTCGGCAAGCATTCGGTGTAAATTGACGAGTATGTTCGTGCCCCAGGGGCTATCGCTGGAGAACTCTGATTTAGAGCAGCGTTGGTCAACGAGAGCGAGGCCAAAAAGTGAGAGTGTATTAGTGTGTGTAAGAAAAGCTCCGTGACATAGAAGAACTAACCTAGAAGCACACTTTGAAACGCCTCTCTTTTTTGAGTGATGTTAACTCCATTGTGAGAAGTAGATACTTCATAGAGACAACAAAATCTGTTACTCAAAATTACTGTCGACGTACATAGTTAAAAAAAAGTCAGAGAGTCAAAAACTAACTCAAAGAGTCAAAATGACAGCGAACAGCTGACAAATATCTGAGTGAAAAGTTGTCGACGCAGTAAAGTGCGCTTCTACGTTAAATTTTCTTTGCCCGTGAATTTGCTTCGATCTAACAGCATCAAAGGCTAGCCAGCGACTGAAAGGCTTTTTGCTCTCTTCTCAGCTTCTGCATGCGTTCGGCTCGTATACATGTAAATAGCGAAATGTCTTCGCCCCCCAGGGGGTTCTTGTGACCATCGCTGATTTAGAGAGCGAACAGCTGACCCAAATGTCTCCACAGAGCGTTAGTAAGAACGAACAGCTGACTAATTTCTGACAGAAGCGGTGTCGACTGAGCAACTTTTGAGTCTAGATATTCTAGTCTATGACAGCCTCTCAACAGTTGTTACCCTGCAGGGAAAGTGTCTTGTTTACAACCAGAAATGTAGCAGTCGCTTAAAACTTGCAACTGATTGCACTTGCTATCCAAATCAAAATATTAAAGTCGTTCATTTTACACAGGCATGTCATAGGCAGGTGACAATTGTCCCAGGCAGCAGCCATTTGCAATCAGTTTAATGCCAGATGGCTTAGGCGGGAGAGTGTTGTCCCTGCAGCAGCCATTTGCAACCAGTTTAATACCAGTTGACCATTATGTGTTGCTTATGACAGTCTGTCGATCGATTCACTAATCACCAATGCGATTGCAACCAGTTAAATTTCAATTAGATAACAACTAGCTCAAATTAGTATTTCAAACGAACATTTCTTTGAAAGCTAATATTTGTTGTTGTACAACTCACCCGCATCTGCTACCATTTAAATTCTACCATCATTCCAACTAGGTGTAGGACACTTTTGCTTTGTTACTAGTTGACAATTTCTCTGCAGGTTATCAACTGGTACCTCTTTCGCATGGTAAATTTCTGATGACTCTACCTTGTTAATTATACCAAGGCCTTACCTATGTTGATTGTTTTGTCGTTTTTCAACTTGTCTTATGCTTTATTTTCTTTTCGAAATACCAATATGTTGATTTTGGTTATGATTTCTAAGACGAAACTAGAATTTTTTCCCCCTCGACATAATTTTTGTGTCGAACCGAACCTATTTTTCATATATAGAGGGGTATGGCTCGGGAAGTTACAAACTTAGAAGGTTCGGCTCATAGTTCGGTTAGAGGGACTCAAAAAACTTTAGACGAACCGTTTCTTCGGGGTGCGGTTTAGGACCGCTAAAGTAAATTTACCAACACTTGCAGTTACAGTAGGGTTATCGGTCACCGAGAACATGGGTCAATATCCCAAAGTAAATTTGCTGGCAAAGGTGTAATGCAGATAAAACTTGTCTTGTAAACGCATTTATGGCTTCAAATTGCTATTATAAGTTGGGAATAAGTGAAACTGTAACTGCAATTTTACTAGATTTCTTTTTTAGAAAAAAAAAAGAATAACAAATTCTTGCCCAACTGGGACTTGCCTTTTAGTCAAAGACCTTAACCTGTCGCCAGCTGCTATATGAAATCAGGCACCTAATGGGTAGCACTTTTCGTAGAGTTTATCGACACTAAGGGCCGATTTCTCATCTTCTACATAGAGCTATATGTCACATAAACTTACAAATATCAGAGTAAATTGTGAGTTTATCTGACACATGGCAGCTATCTGGAAGAAGAGAAATCGGCCCTAATAGTTCTCATTTCAATCAGAGAAAAAGTGCTGAATTAGTAAGGGGACAAGGCACGATACAAAAGCTGAAACACTTCGTCTTGCTATGAATCGGTGGAAAAACCTTTCCTCCTGTGCGTTAGCGAGGCTTACGTGGCCAACATTCGACTAAAAACGTACTAACACACTTTTACGTCACAGAAGGGGCCACATAACACTTCTAATGGGGACCCTCACGGGTCACTGTCTTATTGAACGACAAGTAGCACGCCTAGGCGTTACTTGCAATGAATTCTGCAGAATTTGTGTATACGAAGAAAATGAGGAATCGGTTCAACACCTACTTTGCCATTGCCAACCTCTGTTACTCATGCTTTCGGAGACATCCGGGCTAGAGATCCCGGCTCCCACACAATGGTTCAGTAACGAGGACCCCCCTAAATGGGCCCAAAGTGACCTAAGTGGGAGAGCAACTTGTCGCTCGCAGCCATCGCAACCGAACCTAAGGGGGCAAGGCTGTGGAATTTCAGACTAGTGTATTTTGTTGTTGGCAAACTGTCAAAAATTTCTTCACTCAGCAGTTTCGTAGCTCACTTGGGGGTGGTAAAGACCCTTTATATTAGAGGAATTTCAATTTGAAACTGAATACCACTTGAGTTTCTCTTATACCATATGCATATGAACTTTGAATAAAGGTTTGGATCAAGCTGGTAGCATTCCTAGGAAAGCAAGTTGACTTAAAGTAATACCAGAGGAACTTCTTGAAAAAGTTGACAAAGCTTTAACCGAAGACTTCTATAAGTGATATTTTAAAGAAGTTAAACTAGCAGCTGTTTTGTTAATAGGAACCATTTTCAAGAGTGTTTACATTCAAAAGATTCTAAAGAAGTTAGCGAGTAACCTGCAAAAACAAATATCTTAGTAGAGCTTCATTGCTCCACTTATGTTTATAATACTTGCAGTTTTCATATTTTACCATTTTACCATTTAGCTGCTTAGTTTCTTAAGCCAATTTCAAAGTTTAGTGTAACTCTCCCATTTCTTGATCAATTTTGTGACTTACTGCCAAACTAAAACCAGCTAAAAAATTTGTTAAGAATGCAAGAAAACAAAAAACAAAAAAACAGCTTAAGAAATGATGGATCATTGTTTATAAATAAATAAAAGCAAAAACAAAAACAAAACTTAGCTCTTAGGAAAAATCTTTTTTTTTATATATATAGTTCATATTTATACATACATACTTACCTATATAAAGATATACATATATTATATATTATACATATTACTATAAAGACCCATAGCTGTAAAACCCATTATGCTTAACCCTTAGGTTTTATCTTAATTACTTTATTTAATTTATTACCCGATATTATTTTACCAACAGCACTTTTTTTTCTCGATGAACTATTATAAATAAATGTGTAATGTTTTGTTATTATTTGTAAGTTGAAACTTCGCCGCAAGCAGACAGTAATAAACGAAACCGAAATAAAGCTTGAAACAAAAAACAGTATTAAATGAAAACACCACTTGTAAATTGGCATACCATGTTCGGGGCAGACAACAGAAATTCATTTTTCCGTCCAATTGCAAAATTTGTGTTCCGTTGACTTTGATTTACATTGATTAGTTCATGAATTGGTGCTTATCGAATTTATTGCAAACAAAAGAAGAAAACAAAAAAAACCCAAAAGTAATTGTAAAAATATGAATAACTATGCAAGCAAATTTTTCCATTTTTTTTGTCTTTTTGTGTGTAGCATAAGAGCATAAGAGCATAAATCTGCGTGTAGAGTATTTTTTTTTTTTTTGGGAGAAAGAAAATTGCTGAATTATGAAAATTTTTTAAAAATTTTTGCAAAACAACCAGATAGAAACCATAATGTGGCCAAACGAAAGAGAAAGAAAGAAAAAAAAAACACCCCATGCACTCTCAGACAAGTAGCGCGCATGAGGGAGTCCTTACTGTGGCAGAATTGCCGAGTATTTTGTGTATATACTTATTAAGGCTAAACAAGATAAAAAAACAAAAAAAAACAAGGTAAACTAGTGTTATATCGTATATGGCACCATGCATAGTAACATTTTTTTGTGGCTTTTTTTTCGTCGCTCGCGCCTAAATAGTTGTAAAATCAAAAAAAAACACTAACTAGAGTTATAAATACCAATATATATTATACATAAAGAAATGTATAAAAACGAAAGAAAAAAACAAGCACCAAGACTCAAATAGAACGTACAAGTTGTATGTGTGTAATAACTGTGAGACAGACCTACGATATGGAAGAAAGAAGCAAACTGAAAACCAAATTGTTAAAAATCTGTTCAAGATCTACCAACATTAGGAAACTTCATACATAATTCTATTCACTCTTTTAAGTTTAATGTTTAATATAATTTCCAGACAGAAGAAAAAAGTTCACAGAATCTTAACAATTTCTTTTTCTAACCACAAAAATTACTTTCTAAAAGCTAGAAAAAGGCGTTTTGTTCAAAGCAAATAATTCTTTAGGAATATGAAACATCAATCATTGGGTTAAAGGCGGATTTGAGAATTGGAAATGATATTTACAAGCGCTAATATGCAAGACAACGCTCTTTACAACTACCCTCTTAATCTACCTGCTTTCACTTAAATATATCTGCAAATCTAGGAATAAAAACAAACTTAGGACCCTTTGCACTGTATACGAATGGAATGGCGTCTTAACGCAATGCACCATCGCACATGCGGGCTGCCAAACGTCTAAAATGCTAGTTTTACTTTCCTTTACTTCAGTAGAGCTTATAGCCTAATCACACTACAGTCCATCTTGGCGGAACGAAAAGAAGATGGTGGAAAATGAATTGCCACCATCTACCGTCTACCGCCCACCATTATTGTCTTCTTCTTGCCACATGTTGTAAACATGCCAGCAATAAAAGAAAAAAAAACTGAAATCTCTATAAATTTAACGCTGCTTTATAGCAGCACTACACAATATCTAGCTAAGTTGTTAGAAAACGACCGACTGTACGAAATGTTTATGGTCTGCCCAGTACATCGCAGCATTTGGATGCAAATGAATCGAAGCAAATAATTTAATGATATTAAGTGAATAGTACATTGCATTTTATAATTTGAATGAACAGGTTTGGGAATTCAAATTAAATGCTGCGCGAAATTTTGATTTTGACATTCAAACTACGTTGGCTGCTTAATTCTTAGTTGTGAATGGCAATTTTTTTACTGGTGGACCCAAAAATATCGCTTGGAACAGCATGAGATAGGAACATCTCCAGCTGCAAGTTATTACGTAATATCTTTGACGGTAAACAGTAGATGATGGCAAGTGTGAATTGGCTATTAGAAAGAAAGAATAAGGTTTTGTTTTCTTATTTTGAGATTACAACTTATTTACTGAACCGGCTTTTTCATACTGTGTGTAATTATTCACTGTCAAACATTCAACATCATTCTCAAAAAGTGAATGTTTTCTTGTTCCACTGACGAATGTGGTTTACGGTTACACTAACGTCGACAAAGAACAGCTGCTTGCAATCTTAAATCAAAGTTCTTCTTCCAAATGTCAAGCAGCATGTTCTTCTAAAGTCAGCTCTCAGAAATCATTCATAAGAAATATTAAGGCATATTAACATTCTATAACAAAGAATGGAAAACTTGGCGCTTGCCTTGGCCATGCACAACTCATGGGCTTAGTCAGTTTTCAATAAATTGGGTGCATACACTTCTAACACTAAGATAACCCTATCTTACTGAGCTCTACGGCAATGGGAACGCCATTGATATCATCGATAGCATGTCAATAGAAAATCTAGCCTGTTAGCGAAAAAACGCTGTATGCTGTGACAATGGCAAGATCATCCGTCGAGGATGATTTACGGAATGGACATTTATCTCTTATGAGGAAATACATAGAAAGCATGAGTTCATTCAGATCATCCAGCGGATGACCTCTAGAATGTGCCAGTGGAACAAGGAGGGTAGTAATCATTCGCGACAGTATCTCGATCATCCGAAGTGGATGATCACCCGAATTGACATTTATCTCATCAAGGAGAAAGAATAAGGTCAAATGTGAAAGTGGAATAAGGATGTAATGCCTTATATTTTACCTCATTTGGCCAGTTATGATATAGTAGAGAAATTGTGGGTTCCCTCCCGCCTCTTTACATTTAATAAAAACAAAAAAAAGTTTTTTCTTTAAAAAGCTTGTACACAACCGGTCGCCTTAACCAGCTATTCAGCGTCAGCAGTGAAGTAACTAACCTTAAAAGGGCTTTTTGAACATTGCCGTTCGGATTCAGTGTTAAACTGTAGGTCCCTTGCAAAAACTAGAAGCACACAAAGCAAGAGATTGGGAGTAGCTCGGCTGTATAAAGTCGAAAAGGTCGTTTCCTTTTTCTTCTCCAAATAGTCATTTTAGGCTCTAGTTTAATTTAAAAAGCAAGTTAGAAAGTAATTTAGAAACATAAATCGAAAAACTTAGAATTTCCATGAGGGATCTTAAATAGTATCTAAACTGGAAAAATATAGAGAATTTCATTTTGGGATCAAGAATTGTTAAAATTATTAAAGGCATGAGGAGGGAGTTGTTTTCTGATTGTGGTACCAGGTGAAGACCGCTGATGATATGTTAGAGATACCATTGAAACAGCTGTTCGGTCAACTAACCTCCTTTGTGGTGTGGTGTGTCCCTGTTTTAAAGTTATGTACCAACATAGCGAGACCTAGAGCCGGCAAAAAATTTGAAGGTTTAACTAACATAAAGGTCTTTAAAATATACATGCATAAATTATTGTTAAAAAGCCCAAAATTCACTCTGAAAATTAGAAATTTTTCCATAAAATTTTCCTAAATTTTAGAAAACTTTTTTCTAATAAATTCATTTTTAGGGTAACTTCATTAAAATTCAGAAAAAAATTTCTTAAATAGAGATAATTTTTGTAAATTTTGGGCCGAGGCTTGTGCCAAACATCTTTCAGTCGGTCAAAAAAGTGGCTCAGAGCACATCAATAAACTCATTTGGAACGTTCCCCTCGCCTACAAAAACTAAATTGAATACAAATTGAGACAGTAGCCCCAGAAAAAGGATGGAAAGGAAAGTTGGGCTAAAAAAAGCAGAAACACATTGGCTATTTAAAGCGTTGCAGCTGAAAAGAAGTGCACTCCATAGTCAAACCGATCGTCAGCTGAATGATTGATCCAAAATGAACAAAAGCGCATACTTTAGCTGGCAAGATTATGGCGGCAGTATTTTGGTATGCTCACTGAATAATATTAGTCAGAAAAACATTCAATAGAGAGTTTTATTTTTGCGATGGCAATAATGCCCAAAATGCCAATATTGCATTTCGACTGTTGGCTGTTCCCAGCAATGAAACAAATGCTCCTAGAAACTAAATATGTCTCAAATGATGAAGTAATCACTTTCACTGAAGCGGTATTTGTAGGAGCAAGAGAAAACCTTTTGTTAAATTGAAGAATGAATAGTCCGGGGACTTTGTTGAACCATGTTGTATATCTAAGTTTTCCACTCTGTGCAGATTTTAAAACTAACCGTAGGTCTGCAAACACTTCATCCAAGCTGGTCTCAGTGCTCAGTAAAGAGAGCCTTTGGTCTGTCAACTTTCAGCTTGAACGTTCTATTTAGTGCTTGGTTCTTGGCCAAAACAAACAAACAAACCAAAAAAAAACAAAAAAAAACCCATTGGTAATACTTGTGTATGTGTGTACTACTAAACATTCTATTTTCAAATAGTTTGACTTCAGTTTTCGATTTTGGTATTGATTTTTTTTTTTGTTAATTGGCAAACCAAACCATTTGAAAAAAAGAGCAGGAGTCAGTTACCTATTAGAATTTGGCAAGCAAAAACAAAAACAAACACAAAAAAAAAAATGGCAAAAAGCTACAAAAAACTTAAATTGCTTCAAAAGCAACAAAAACTAAAAAAAAAAAAACAAAAACAAAACAAAATGGCACACTAAACCAAAAACCAAAAAACATAAATTATGATTAGAGCAAACTAAAGAAAAAGGCTTAAAAATTGACAGCAAGACACACACATAGATATTTATATGTACATAACGAATGGAAAAGGCAGATGGATGGTATTTTAGAGTATTTATGTTAGAAGGCCATAAAATAAAAAAGGAAAAGAATACTTAGAAAATAAAAGAAACAGGGAAACAATTGAGATAAATTAACATTTAAATGTTTTGCACACACTCACACTCACACACACTGACACACACACACACACAGCACTCGACTACAAGAACAACAAGAAACAGCAACAACAACAACAACAACAAAAGTAAAACAAAACAAAATTTAGCAACCACAAGAATTTATGAGAATATAATAATAATAATAATAAATAAATACAACTAAAATTAAAGGCAGCGACAGTTATTTAACAACAAACAAAGCAAATTATATTTATTAGACGAAATAACAGCAAAAACAAAAGAAAAATGGAAAACCACAACTTAAAACCAATTTGTAGTATATCAACTATGTATTTCACAGATTAGTAAATAACAAAACCAAATATTATAGTAGGACAAATTCTACTAAAGCAACAAAAACAAAAAAAACAAATACAATTTTTTTTTTTGGTAAGCCTAGAGAAAAGCCGAAACTCCCCCAAAACTTACATGGCATAGCAGAACCCTTCACCCCCTTGGCCCCCCCTAACCCTAAGCATATATATATATATATATATAAATTACGATCAAAACCACAATTATATGGCATTATATTACCAAGCGAATAATAATTATATTAATAATAATTATCTATGTAATAATTAATAAATATTTTAAGCGAATTAAGTTGAAATATGAAGAAGAAGAAGAAGAAGAAACAAACCACACCACACACTTCTGAGGATATCAAGGGTCTAAGAATAAATAAAAACTAATGAATTAATTAAATAAAAATAAATAAATGAATATAAAACTAAATGTCAAGCAATTTCTGTGAGTGTTTTTCATTTCCATCGATGGGCGGCGGGGGATGGGGAGACGAGTGGACCGGACCGGCACACATGCATGCCAAATGAGCCCAAACCCCCGAAAACTCCAAGCGAAACTCCTAAGTATGCCAAGGAGATGTTTGAGACCAGCAGATGATGCTGCAGTTGGTAGGCAGATCTCAGTGAAATGTTCCATGTCTTGATGTTGCTGTTGCTGTTGTTGTTGTTGTTGTCGTCGCTGCAGTTAAATATTCAAATTTATACAAAGCATCTTCAGGCAGCAAGCAGAAGCAGCAGCAGCAGCAGCAGCAGCAGTTGCAGTTGTTGCTGTTTACCAACTACAAACTATGTGTCAACAGCGGCTCAACATTCACAGAGAAAAAGAGACAGAGAGAGTGAGGCACTGAAAGAAAATAAAGTGAGAAGCTGAACGACTGAACAGAACCATCTAAATTGATGATTGAGCCAGAACATGAACCCGAATCGGATTCCATTTCTATGGCCTTAAGCCAATAGATGAAAGGAAGATGGTTAGAAGTTAACGGAGAAGATAAAGGGAAGAATTTAGGATGAACTAGTTCGATGAGAAAGAAAAACTGAAAGAACGAAAGAATGGAGAAGAAAGATATAAAGAAAACGAGAGCGTAAGTTAAAGTCGGCTCTAACCGACTTCGATACACCCGTTACTCATGCATAGAAATGTTTAATAGCCATCCTGTGTGCCTGAGGTGAGACAGTGGCACCATCTATTGGTTCATATTGAAGGGGTCACGATAGTGGCACCATCTATATGTCAGTTTGAGCAAAAGAAAGCTCGCTGCCGCAGCGCAGAGCAGCAGCGCTGCTACTGCAGGTACAGAGTGTATTACAGTAAGGGCTTCACCGACTTTCTTACTTGTTTATGGTCCAAGCTCCGGTATTTTTCCACAGATTTTCTTCACCACAACCTTATTTTCTTTGTAAAGACGCGATTTCTAATTTACAAGAACACAATAAATATTTTTTTATATTTTCCCAGGCGTTTCAAAAGAGAAATTCCGTGCGTTTTCGAAAAAAAACAATAAATTTTCTCAAATATTTTTGCTTTTTATATTCAAACTACTAAACCGATTTGAAAACAAAGTTCTATGCTGTTACTGGAAATTCAATAACCTTTCGATTCATTTCTTGCTTGAGTCCAGGTAACGTTTCTGAATTGATATTTGGCTTAAGTGTACCTACCAAAAACATGACAAAAAAGTCCTATTCAATTCAAAACGTTTCCATACAGAATTTTTGAAATCGTTTTGTCAAGATCAACATTCCAAACTACACTAAAAATAGGTCTAGTAGAAATGAGTCATCGACTACTTCACCGCTGGAAAACAACAAAAATATCGATTTATCGATACAACATTGACAAGCCTAGTTCCCAGTCTTATAGAATTGAAGATATATGTAAAATCATTTGCTTAATTTACTGAATATTATAATAGACTGTATTGCTAACCCCAGCAGACTATGCATGAAATTTAAACGATGAACTGTTTCATCGTCCCATCCACAAATCAAAGTTAGCCCTGACATAACATTCAGTCTATCATTTCAGTATTGAAAGCCAGACGAGCTCATTTCGATTTCGATTTTCCAACGTAAAGCATTATGGTTATCAATTTAACTCCTCAACCGGCTAACCCCTCCCTTGCCGATGTCATTGGTATGATGGGTCTGATAAATCATGTCCAGGCTCCCCCTATATTCCAGCCCCTGGAGCAGTGGTTTGTGACTTTGGAACAGTGCTATACCAATGCTGGAATTGCGAGCGACTTTGAAAAATTGATGCATCTCCATTTTTTTCTGGCTCATACGCTCCCAGTAGATATGTTGATGCAGTTGAAACATGCGTTGACAGAAGATCCTGCACTATTAACTGACTATGATCATTTAAAGAACTACATGCTAGAGTTGTTGTCCTAACCAGATGAAGATGAACCCTGTGCGCTCCCAGAAATAATGAATAAAATGTACTTTAAATTAAAGACTATGAAAGTATATATACGCCCCTTTGGTTAATGGTTTTAGTATTTTAGTTTTAGTTGCACCGGAAAGTATGCAACATTTTTTTAACTCGGCTATTTATCATCCGATCTTGATGAAGAATTGGAGGGCTTATAGATGTTGCGAATGTTAAAACTGAAGTTTTAAATTTGAGATCGATATCTCAAAAATTGTGGGATTTGTTATTCAACATTTTTTATTGTGGGGGCGGGGGTGGGCGTGGCAAAAATTTGAAATAAACTTGATCTGCGTGCAGACAATAGGAGTCTACATTTCAAAATTGGTTGCTCTTGCTCTTCTAGTCTCTGAGATCTAGGTGTTCATACAGACAGACGGACGGACGGACGACGACGGACGGACGGACAGACGGACATGGCTATATCGACTCGGCTGTTGATACTGATCAAGAATATATATACTTTATATGGTCGGAAATGATTCCTTCTGCCTGTTACATACATTTGCACGACTTTAGTATACCCTTTTACTCTACGAGTAACGGGTATAAACAGTGTGTAAAAAGGGTCCTTCCGTAAACTGATTTAGATTTGCTTTCACTAAATCTAAATCGCTTTCAGGCGACTATAATCTGTTTCAACACAATTTTTGGGAGTTTGATCAAAATCGGATGAATATATCGTATATAGGTAGCTGCCGTATAACAATCTGGCAAGAAAATGGTCAAAGTTGTGAAGGCATCTGTTGCTGAATTTAGGAAATCACTGAGCTAGCATTGTTCAATGGGAAAATTAAATTGTTGAGTAAAAATAGTTTAAAACCTTTATTTCAATACAATTTACCAGATGCAAGGGTATATAAGCTTCGGCCGAACCGAAGTTAGATTTCCTCTATTTTTTCTTGTTTCATGTTGTTTCCATGTTGTTTTCATCATTCTTTTTAGATCCCATCTCCTTCTTTCACTTTACCTTCTCGCTGTAGAGCTTCGTGCCTTCTTTCTTCAGGATTCCCTAATACCATTATCTGTATACCCTTGTAGAGGGTATATCAAAATTGTCCAGATGTTTGTAACGCACAGAAGGAAGCATCACCGACCATATAAAGTATATAGTAGTAGTAGTAGTAGATTTATTTTCAAATTGTTTGCTTGGCATAGCTTAGTATAAGGAGTAAATTTAATTTTTAAAAAAATAATAATGATAAATTTTGTTAAAAATCCTCTGTGACAATTTTGAGCCTATATTTAAGAGCAGCAGAAAGATGAGCAGCAAACGTAATCCAGTTTTCTCCGTTGAGTCGATCTCTAGTTTTTTTCATTGTGAAGAACCTTTCTCCGAAATATTTGTATCGTAGTTCTCCCAGGATTGGGCACTCTGAGAGGAAATGGAAGGTATCCTCCCTGGTGCTCATGTTACAAAGCGTGCACTTCTCGTCGCTTATATGGGGTCTATAATTGAGGGGCAGCAGCTTGAAATATTACTTTTATGGCATCCACCGAAATATCATCTCTAAAGTAATTATTTTGACCCAGGTTGAAGTTTAGGCCTTTATACAAAAGCCGAGTTTCGCTCCTTCGAGCAGTTTCCTCAAAGGATTTCCGCTGGGCTTCATCAATTCTTTCCAGTACAGTGTCGTGCGTTCTTCTCCATCCAGCTATGTCTTCTATATCGCAAATAATACTTTTAGCCTGGACAATTTTGTGCCATTCTGCAAAGCACTGCGATTGGTCGCTAAGGATTTGCATAGCGACTAACTTAGGAAGTCTGTTCTGAGGTAGATCCATGATTTTCCTAATATATGTAAAATGTCTGTCCAGCGTATTGTGATAGAGGGTAGGTAGACCAGTCTCTAGTTGTATCGCATATGATGGTGTGTTAATTGGCAGTTTAAAAAGCTTCTTAAGAAAATTACGTGCTACTTTTTCCACACTGTCGTATTCCGCATAACCCCACACCTCTGCTGCATATAGCATAATGGATCTTGTCGTTGCTTTAAAAAGCTTATATTTCGCACTTGGTTTTATGTCTTTTCTTGACATAAAGTATATTTATTCTTGATCAGCATGACGAGCTGACTTGATATAACCATGTCCGTTTGTTTTTATGCGATCTCCTCCATCAGTTTAAAAGCTATCTTAACCAAACTTTGCACAAAGTTTTTTGGTACAAAGACGCTGCACATTTGTTGGAACCGGCCGGATCGGATGACAATAGCATATAGCTGCCATAGGAACTATCGGGCGAAAAAGTAGTTCTAGTGAGAAAAACTTTTTTGTTTTCAATGGTAGCGTCTTTATACTTTCCAGTTATGAATATTATCGGTTTCCACACAATTTTTGGAAGTTTGGTTAAAATCTGATGAATATATCATGTAGCTGCCATATAACAAACCTGCTAGCAAATGTTCAAAGTAGACGAATTAAAGACGAAAATAATTTAAAACCTTAATTTATAGAAATTATACAAGCTACAAGGGTAGCCGAAGTTAGCTTTCCTCTATTATTTTATACCCGTTACTCGTAGAGTAAAAGGGTATACTAAAGTCGTGCAAATGTATGTAACAGGCAGAAGGAATCATTTCCGACCATATAAAGTATATATATTCTTGATCAGTATCAACAGCCGAGTCGATATAGCCATGTCCGTCTGTCCGTCCGTCCGTCCGTCTGTCCGTCCGTCCGTCTGTCTGTATGAACACCTAGATCTCAGAGACTAGAAGAGCAAGAGCAACCAATTTTGAAATGTAGACTCCTATTGTCTGCACGCAGATCAAGTTTATTTCAAATTTTTGCCACGCCCACCCCCGCCCCCACAATAAAAAATGTTGAATAACTCCCACAATTTTTGATTCGCAACATCTATAAGCCCTCCAATTTTCATCAAGATCGGATGATAAATAGCCGAGTTAAAAAAATGTTGCATACTTTTCGGTGCAACTAAAACTAAAATACTAAAACCATTAACCAAAGGGGCGTATATATACTTTCATAGTCTTTAATTTAAAGTACATTTTATTCATTCTTTCTGGGAGCGCACAGGGTTCATCTTCATCTGGTTAGGACAACAACTCTAGCATGTAGTTCTTTAAATGATCATAGTCAGTTAGCAGTGCAGGATCTTCTGTCAACGCATGTTTCAACTGCATCAACATATCTACTGGGAGCGTATGAGCCAGAAAAAAATGGAGATGCATCAATTTTTCAAAGTCGCTCGCAATTCCAGCATCGGTATAGCACTGTTCCAAAGTCACAAACCACTGCTCCAGGGGCTGGAATATCGGGGGTGCCTGGACATGATTTATCAGACCCATCATACCAATGACATCGGCAAGGGAGGGGTTAGCCGGTTGAGGAGTTAAATTGATAACCATAATGCTTTACGTTGGAAAATCGAAATCGAAATGAGCTCGTCTGGCTTTCAATACTGAAATGATAGACTGAATGTTATGTCAGGGCTAACTTTGATTTGTGGATGGGACGATGAAACAGTTCATCGTTTAAATTTCATGCATAGCCTGCTGCTGGGGTTAGCAATACTTTGAATAACCAAATTAATCAGCCTATTATAATATTCAGTAAATTAAGCAAATGATTTTACATATATCTTCAATTCTATAAGACTGGGAACTAGGCTTGTCAATGTTGTATCGATATATCGATATTTTTGTTGTTTTCCAGCGGTGAAGTAGTCGATGACTCATTTCTACTAGACCTAATTTTAGTGTAGTTTGGAATGTTGATCTTGAGATGGAATGGAAACATTTTGAATAGGACTTTTTTGTCATGTTTTTGGTAGGTACACTTAAGCCAAATATCAATTCAGAAACGTTACCTGGACTCAAGCAAGAAATGAATCGAAAGGTTATTGAATTTCCAGTAACAGCATAGAACTTTGTTTTCAAATCGTTTTAGTAGTTTGAATATAAAAAGCAAAAATATTTAAGAAAATTTATTGTTTTTTTTCGAAAACGCACGGAATTTCTCTTTTGAAACGCCTGGGAAAATATATAAAAATATTTATTGTGTTCTTGTAAATTAGAAATCGCGTCTTTACAAAGAAAATAAGGTTGTGGTGAAGAAAATCTGTGGAAAAATACCGGAGCTTGGACCATAAACAAGTAAGAAAGTCGGTGAAGCCCTACTGTAATACACTCTGTACCTGCAGTAGCAGCGCTGCTGCTCTGCGCTGCGGCAGCGAGCTTTCTTTTGCTCAAACTGACATATAGATGGTGCCACTATCGTGACCCCTTCAATATGAACCAATAGATGGTGCCACTGTCTCGGCTGTCTCACCTCAGGCACACAGGATGGCTATTAAACATTTCTATGCATGAGTGACGGGTGTATCGAAGTCGGTTA
>JBAMBO010002141.1:0-91007 GCA_037044535.1 Lordiphosa magnipectinata | reverse complement strand
GAAAATTCGACTTGTGCGACCTCTAAACGTTTTCCGAAAAATCTGAAAAAACTCAAAAATACTTCCTATAAGCTTTCAGAAAATGCCTGAGCCCTCGTAAAAATCAAAAAAAAAATTTTTTGGGACACCCTACCTAGCATGTGTAGGACGAATTTCTCACTGCATGACCCTTTTCACGTTGTATGTGCTAATTATAATATCTTATACCTTTTGTTTCAACTGAATGCTCTCAGTATATTAATTCAAATAACATTATATTGAATATAATAAATGAAAAATAGAGGAAAGCTTACTTCGGCTCGACCGAAGTTTATATACCCTTGTAGCTTGATGGCGCCACTACTTTGAGCATTTGCTTGTCAGTTTGTTATATGGCAGCTATACGATATATTCATCCGATTTTGACCGAACTACCCAAAAAAAAGTTATTCCTACTTAGACTTTTTCTCAGACATATCTTTTGTATGACAGCTATACTATATAGTTGTCAGATTTTCATAAAACTTGGTGGAATTATGTAAAAGCATAGAAAACTTAGAAATACGAGGATTGGGGACGTTTGCGTTGAAGACAAAAAAGTTTTTCTCACTAAAACTACTTTTTCGACCGATGGTTCCTATGGCAGCTATATGATATAGTCATCCGATAAGGCCGATTCCGAAAAATGTGCAGCGTATTTATACCAAAAGGCTTCGTGCAAAGTTTGGTTAAGATAGCCTTAAAACTGATGGCTATATCAACTCAGCTCGTCATGGTGATCAAGAATATATATACTATAGGTGGTCGGAGATGCTTCCTTCTATGCGTTACAAACATCTGGACAATTTTAATATACCCTCTACAAGGGTATAAAAAGTATTACTGAAAAACTTTCTACTTGAAAATAACATTACGTATACGCAAATATGATCATATGGGCGGCGATGGTAGGCGTGGTCTGATCGGTTCAAAATCTTTTCCAGATGTTAGTTTTGCCATAGTTATTAAATCCTCCAAGTTTCAACTCTGTGGCTACAAAAAATTGGCAATCCAGCCCAGTGTGCAAGGGTATAAAAATATCGGTTCTGGTCCTGAGTTTTAATCGGTTCTTTACGGTATACGGTTCCGATTTGATTCCCTATGTTGAACGCTTTTGAAACCGGTTTTTGTGACTAGTTTTACTCCCAAATCGCTGAACTTTTTGGCGAAAGTGAAAATGGAAGCATGCATGCTGAGATAGTGTATCTCATAGCGTTTACAGTGGCGCCATAATAAGGTCACAACTTGCGACTCTTTTCAAAATTGAAACAACTTGTGGTGCTCTGTTTGTAGTTAATCTTATAAAAATATCATATGTATTTCTATATCTTTATATATATATCTATATAAATGAAATTAATGAAAAAAAAAGTTGAAGCAAATTAGCGTACAATAAATATATATATATATATGTATATATGTGTAAGTAGGTGGTTGATGATGATGAAAACTAAGCCAAAACAAAAAAAAAAACTAATCATTTAGGGGGTTTTACAAGTTACTAGCTTCTCTGGTTCAACTTAAGTCATTAAGTGGGAGGAGGTTGGGGTGGGGGGGAATATAAATACTTGATCCGAAACAAACACACACACACGCAACAGCAACAGCAACAGCAGCAGCCTTAAAGCAGGCTTGGAGCTTTTTTTTCATGGATTTACTTCGAATTTGCTTCTTCTGTTTATTGTTAAGGGCTTAGTTCTAGGTATCGTATATATATCTATATATAGATTATCAAGAAATATAACTAGGAGTGCTATGTACATTACAAACGACTTGGTGTGTGTGTGTGTGTATGGATTTTGTACTTGGAATTTTTGTTCAAAGCGGCGTAGGCGAGGAGTCAGCGGCGTCGTGTCTGACCATTGGCTGCTCCTGTTGTGGCATTGTTACGACTGCGATTGCTATAACAACTGATGGCCGACATCAGGCTGTTGTGGGCCACCGAGTTAAGGGATGGATTGCTGCTGCCACGCGTCGCCTGCTGGCTGCTGCTGCTGCTGCTACGCAGTGACCAACGCTTGTTCAAATGATCCGCCGCCGCGGCCAATGCCGCCGTATAGGCACGCGTTCCAATAGCCAAAGTGGGCACCACGGCATTTAGTTTCTTGGGCGAAGGCGGCGGCCGGGCGGACATGGCGCCCGTGCAGTTGGATGGCAATTGGCTGGCACGACGCAGGCTGCGTCGCTGTTCGCGCTCCTCATTGCTGCGACGCAGGCGACGTGAGGTATTGGAGGCGGTGCCGCCGCCGCCGCTGCTGCTGTTGCTGCTCGTGGAGGCGGTGGCTGTCACATTGCGTGTACGCAGCGTGCGTTTGGTTAAATCTAGCTGACAAATGCTGCTCCTTAGCTGACGCTTGCTAATCCCCGTGCTGGCCAAGCTATGACTGCGTCGTGTCATGACCATGGAGGCGGCGGAACCGGTGGCCACCACCTTAATCTGACGTCGGCGATTCACATTCGAGGCGGTATTGGAGGCGGACGAGGAGGAGGAGCTGGAACTGGGGCTGCTGGCCGCCTCAGCGCCCTTGGTTCTTTCGCTGTAGGCCACAATGGCGGCTGCACTGGCACTGATGAAGGATTTCCCTTTGCCAGGCTTAAAGATTTGCCGGCAATGATGATTTTCATTGGGCACATTGCGATAGCGACGCAGATGCCGGATGCGGGGAGATTCGGCCAAGGAATTGGCTTGGGCCAGGGCCTCGCCCACGGAGGGAGTGGCTGCTGCGGGTGTGCAGTCGACCTGCTGGAGTTTGTGTATCTGCTCAAAGATGTAGTGCACCGCCTGGGCATCCTCTTTGCGTATGTCGGCCACTGTCTCCTGTATGTGCTGGGAGAGAGCGGGCAGCGTGGAGCTCACCTCATTATCCTGCAGGGTGGGTGGAGTCGGCGGCGGCTGCGGTGGCTGTTCGTTCATTAGCCAAGTGCTGCTGCTGCTGCTGCTGGTGGCCTCCATTTGCTCGCGTGCCACCTGCTCCTCTTCCTCACGCTCCTGCTGCAGCAAGGCATTCAATTCCAACAGCTCGCCCGGGGATGGCTGCGACGCTGTCCATGGTGTCGGCGGCGGCGGCGGCTGATCGTTTAGCTGCTGCAGCTGCTCGCGTCGCGTTTCCAGCTGTGTCAGGGAATAACCCTCCTGTTGCTGATAGCGTTGCTGCTCCTGTAGTATCTCCTGCAGGCTATGCACATCCATTGCACCACCCGGACCCCCGCCGCCCGTTCTGCCCGCTGCCGCAGCGGCTGCTGCCTCGGCCGCCGCTGAACGGGAACGTGCCTCCTGCTCATTGAGCAGACAATTGTAGGATTCGGCAAAACTGTAGTCCAAATGCTGCTCCACCAGGGGACTGGCCTGGGCATAAATGGCGCTACTGTCTATGCTGGTGTGGGAAAACATTTTGCCCGTTGCCTCCTCCATTTCCACTTCCAACTCCACTTCCTCCTCTTTCCAGCCTGTGTTGCTGGCCTGCACCACGGTTTTGCGCCATATTTTCCGATGACTGGACAGACTCTGTTGCAGACGTTGTGCCTCGTCCTCCTCATCTTCATCGTCATCATCATCGGTGGCATCCTCCTCCTCCTCCTCCTCCACGTCATCCTCCTCATCGGCCTCCAGGCCATAGTAATCGAAATTGCGATACGGCTCCGGCGGCAAATGTCGCTTGGCCAAGGCACTGTACGGCATATCATGTACAAATTCTTCCTCCTCAATGCTCAACTCCACGGGACAGCTATTCTCCTCCTCGGCTGCATCCGTTTCCGCCTCCAGCAAAATGTCAATGTCCACTTCACTGTTTGGACTTTGGTTTGCTGCTGCTGCTGCTGCCGCCACCGCCGATGCCGCCGGTGTTAGTATCACAGTTACCACAGACGTGTTGTCTGCCCGCATCTTTTTGGCTGCCCACGTTTTGAGTGCCTCATCCACTAATGCCTTGCTGGGATTCATCACATCCTGCTCGTTGAGTATTTCACCAATAAGATGCTTCTTGCGTACACTGTCCACCGCTTCTTGAGGGGTGACCACATTCCAAAGGCCATCGGTGCCAAAGATGAGACATCTGCGAAAGAAAAACAAAAACAGTTTTTTTTTGCAGTTCAAAAAAAGTTATCGATAACAATTAACAATAAACAGTTCAATTCCTTAAACAGTGGGTCGCGATTGTTCAAAGTAAGACGAAATACAGTTGTTGACTTTTTTTCTATTTTATGGCTAGATTTAGCTTTCTTAATTTCTTTTTCAATTTTTCAATTAGAATTTGCTATTTTGAATATTTTGTAAGCCGTGGTGCTTAAATAATGACCAGTAAATACATTTTAATTAACCTGTCCGGGTGTGGCGCAGCGGTTAGTGTGTTGTTTAATCCCACCTCGGACCATCAAATCAAAAAAAAATTTGTTCTTTCTTTAGAAAATAGTTTTTACACATCCGGCTAACTACTAGCACGAGTATTTTGTTAAGAAGCTTTTTAAACTGCCAATTAACAGTCTACCTAGGTCTACCTACCCTCTATCACAATACGTTGGACAGACATTTTATATATATTAGGAAAATCATGGATCTACCTCAGAACAGACTCTCTAAGTTAGTCGCTATGCAAATCCTTAGCGACCAATCGCAGTGCTTTGCAGAATGGCACAAAATTTTCCAGTCTAAAAGTATTATTTGTGATATAGAAGACATAGCTGGATGGAGAAGAACGCACGACACTGTACTGGAAATCGCATACGATTCACGCGGCCATAAGATTATAAAAAGCAAAAGCAATTTCATATGCGTGCTCTCCTCTCTTTCTTTCTGAGCAAAGGTCTGCAACAACAATTTCATATGTGTCTCTCTTCTCTCTCTCCTATGTATCCGACAAACTCGAACGCAACAACAATGTTGCTTATGCGTTGTCAGCAATCGCTTCGCGCGCGTTTTCTTGAGACAGCAACGACCACACACACACACACAATCAAAAATCGAGTTTATCTTTCTATTTCTTGTGGTTGTTCTCTTGCTTGAGCTGTATTTTGTGCGTTTGTATTGGCTTCCACGAGCTCGTAAGCTCATTTTGGGCACCCCTGCTCTATTCAATGTGCCGGTCGAAAAATGTTATTTGCAAACGCAAGCGGGGGACCGAGTTTTGCGACTTCTGCCTAAAACCCAAGCGACGCTGGCAATACAGACTAGCGATTTTCAGTTTTCAGCGATTTTGCAGCCCTTGAAGCGTCCATATTTTAAGTCTCTTTCTAGTCTTTACTACTTTGAAAGTCATTTTTTTAAAGTTTAAGATAGTTTCAAGTATTGACTCATTTCAAGACTTTTTAAAATTTTTTTTTCCAATATTCATTTGGCAACATTTTTAGAAGATTAAGCTCAAAATCTGGAAGCACTGGCCATAATCTGCATTAACTTAAAAGCTATAGTAAAAAATATTGAAAAATCATAAAATCATTAGCCAACTTTAATTAAAGCGATGTTAGATAACGTCTCCTTTTAAACATTTTTAGTTGAATTTGTACAATTTAAATGAATATCAAACTCACCTAAACGTTTTGGGATCGATTTTGACGACCTTAACATCTGGATCGGGACTAACAACAAATTCCTTGCAACGCGAATTATAACTCCAGAGATCGCCCAGCGATCGGGCCACTGCCAAAAATGGTATATCATCGACAAGTGTACGCCTACGGATTGGACCACGATGCATTGGATCACGCGGACGGTTCCATACCACACGCGGTACACCCGATTTGATGGCCACATTGCCACCAGCACGCTGGATACGTGTTTTTTCGGCCAACGATTCGGGTTTGTGATCCGTGGTTAATTGTTTAGCGCGCCAGTGACGTTCATTTTTATTTTGATAGCCAAGTACAATTCCCGAATCACCCACATGGCCAATATAGATCTTTTCGCGTCGCATAAATGCCACAGTGGCGGTGGTGCCAGCCGTGCTAAGGTGTCCATTGGCAGTGCGTGGCCATTTTTCTGCAAAGAATGAAGAAAAATTAATATTGATTTGAATTTAGTTAAGATTCAAAGATAACAAGAAAGAAAGTCGGTCAAGCCCGACTATAACATACTTTGTGACCTTAATGTCGCAGCTTGCATTTGCTCACGAGTTATACGCGCTCATCTCTAAGTTTCACTCTCTCTCACTAAGATTGCCGAGGAAGAAGAGGTTGTGGCTCAATTTCCAAAATTTTGATGGTCAAAGGAACATGTTTCTAAGACCAAAAACAGTCGAGACAATACATACCGTAAGTTTATTACGGTACGTTAAGATTATATGTATAGTTAATCAAACTTTAAAATTTTTCCAATACAGCAATAAAACATGAAATCATGCCTTAGTTGATAGACAACAAGCGGTAGTCACAAAATAAGAGTTCTCTCCCTTTCTGACATTAAATTGTGGTGTTGGAGGTTGTTAGCAAATGGGCTAAGAGCAACGGTCTTAGTGCAAACCCAAGGAAATCTAAATGCCTAGTTATTTATAAATAGAAATATGACACGAGTAGTCTACAGCAGTTGCAGATTGACGGATCCATTATCGAGTACACTGAAAGGGCATTAAATTTAGATTTTACACTTAATAAAACCTTATCAAGGGATGACCATATAAGTAAGGCAACTGGGAAAACATATGCTCTAATTAGGCGGTTAAATCTGACAAAGCAATACATCCCCACACATATAAGAGACCTGATTGCGAAAGTACAAGTTGCGAAACGCAACTTTTTCGGACCTAGAGCCAGCCAACTCACTAATGAAAGTACATATATTTAATACAATTGCTGATATTTGGGCTGGAAGTTGTAATGCAAGTAAACATAACATGTGGCATTATAATAACTTTACCAGATATATATATATATTACTAAAAACTATCCGACCATTTATCGCAATTTGCAGAGAAAATATTTAAAATACCTCTAAATTCTTGGATTAGCTTACGAGAATTGTTTTTCCTGCACAAAATAATAAGGTAATCCGAGGAACCTTTCTACCTGTTTCAAATGCTTAACTTTGCTTCCAAGGCAACAAATTTCTGATTTGCACTTCTTTCCCAACGATCTTAAAACAATTAGAAGTGCGCCTGTTTTCAAAAATCTGTCAAAAACTATCTACAGCAATTGGTTTTTCTTTCTTTTCTCGTTTGTTTTAAAGATCTGTATAATTTAGACTTTAAGTTTCATAGTCAATGTGACATATATAAAAAAAATTAAACCCAAATACTGTAAAAGTTGTTCATAAATTTAACCATTTTTTTTCTTAAGTTTAATTTTTTTGAGATTCTCAACAGTTCTTTTTTTTCTCTCCTTTCAAATATAATTTTTGAATTTCACAATTTGCATTATTAAAAACCAACACCGTGTCCCACTGTAAGCATAACCGTTGAATTTGTAACGCCTTCTTTGAAGTGGTGCACACTCGTGTGGTCTCTTTCTAACTCATGCAAAGGAGGTTGGCAATTTGACCTGAGGTTGCCACTTGGACATGCACAACCCATATGGCAAGTCTGTGGAATATTCCACTCTCGATGTGCGTGCGAGTGTGTGTCTGTGTGGGCTATGTGTTGTCTACACCATAGAGATGGGCGTTAGGGCGATTGTTGACTCATCGTGATTGCTGGTGGGGGGGGTTGCATAATTCACACAAATACCTGGATTTGACATCTCACATCTCTATTTCTGGCACTCACCTTGCTCCCGCCACATAGCAAAGTGGGTGGCTATGTAACCCTCTCGTATGGCCCTCAACACATCCTCGTCTTGATCCGACCAGAATTGCTTTTGCTTAACAATCTCCAGCATTAAATGCTCTTTGGCAAACAGTGCCGCCTCATTTCCGCCATGTCCATCATAGATGCCAAAGAAGGCATATTCCAGCTCATGGGTGAGCGGCGATTCCTGATAGGCCACCGAAAATTGATCCTCCATGTATTTACGTCCGCCCTGGCTGCATTGGCCGGTGACGCGCATATTGACGCCCAGCGTGGAGCAGGGCGAGGGCGTGGACGAGGTCGGAGCAGCAGATGAACGGGCTGGAACGGTGGCCTGTGGCTTACGCAGGCGACTGTGCAGAGCGCCGCCGCCACGTGAACGGTTTGATGTGGTGTCCGTTGACGCCGCTACCTCCGCAGCGTTGTCCAACAGGGCGGATCTCGCATCAACAACAGCAGCAACATGGGACTCCATTGCTGCAGTGTTTGAACTGTTGTTGTTGTTGTTGAGGCGAGAACAGCGTTGGGCGGTTACACTGGGTGGCAGGCGAGGACGCGGCGTGACGGCTAAGCGGGGCGATGTGGCGGCGGTGGCAGCCGTTGTGGGTGAGGCATAATTAATAATATCATATTCCACTCTGGTCACATCCTCCTGCTCCTCAGTCTCCTTGAGGCGCACCACAGTCCTTTCGATGGCGGATTTGATGAGGCTTCTATTGTTGTTATTGTTTGCTGTCTGCATTTTGTTTATGTTGCTCTTCCTCTTCTCCTTTCCTCTCCTCTCCTACGCCTTGTTGTTGTTGTTGTCGCTGTTAATCGTCTTTCACTTGCAGTGTTGTAATTTCTGCTGACATTTGGCCCGAAATAAGTCCACACGCACTAGTTGTCTCTGTCTGACCCGATGCTGGCCACGTGCTAGAGTGGGACAGACAATGCTGTCTTTTGTTGTTTGCTGGGGCGTGTTGTGTGTGTGTGTGTTCTCTATTTTTCGCCGCCAAATTGCTTTCAGCTTCCTCTTCCTACGTCTTTGCCACCAAAAAAAAAAACTAATAAACTAGAAAACTGAACTGATTTTGTTTTATTTATGTTATTTCCCCTTTTCTAACGTTCCAAACTTTGCTCCGACCCCAAGAGTCAATGCCAGCTGCGGGCTTGCAGTTTCACCTTGGCTTAGTTGGGGGCAAACGGGAAGGGGCTGGGGCAGATTTTGAATTGTTGTTGATGAATCCCAAAAAAAAAAACTTGTTTCGCACTCTCTTTCAAATTCAAATCGTATTCGTTTTGTTCCCGTTGTTGTTGTTGTTGCAGCGTCGTTCTTTCTTTTTGACTCTGTTGTTGCTGTTGTCGTGCATTTTTTCGTTTGGGTCGGGGATAATTGTTTTCGAGTTGTACACAGTTTATTTTTGTTATATTTTTTTCTCAGTAATTGAGCACGTAACACACACACAACAAAATGCACGGCTAATTTGTTAATAACAGAAAAAAGAAAACACAAACGAGAAAATCAAATAGAAAGCAAGCGAACGAACGAACAGTGTGACCGTACACAGTGTCAAACTAGTTAGGGATGAGCAAAATGTGTGACAAAATATCGATATTGTGGCGATAGTTGCTCTTACTGAAAAGGGGCACACTCTTTTGTACATCATGAGATTTTCGAAATTGTTTTCAAAAATTATTATAAGAACGAAAAATAATCTAAGAAAAACCAAAAAAGAAGCTAAATTTAGTGGTACAAAAAGGTGAGAGAATAAAATAAAAACCAATTTGAGAATAATAAAATTAGGAAAATTAAAAAAGAAAAATATCAGAGTTCCAAAACTAGGAATCTCAAATACAACAATTGTATGAGTATTAAATCTAGGAAACTAGAATTCTGTCAACGGCAAATTTCATTCTCCAAAATATTTTCAATCAGATCTGATGTCGCTAAGGTATAAGCTGTTTTCAATAAAGCTTGGTACTTGCTAAATGTGTGCGAAATCTTTGCACATTATTTCGCCGATAGCAAGTGCGAAATAAGACGCTCATCTCTAGTTGTTTTGTTTAAAAATTTAACTTGGCGGGAACATTTAAATTAGTTAACAGCAAATAGATGCAATAGTTTATACAATAGTTTTCTGTGATTTGTAAGAAGCGGTAATGAAGGCACCTAGGACTCGACAGAGTTTGGTAAATCCTGTTTTGCAAATAATTAAATGGTTTTTAGGTCGATCGTGACCCTTATTTTTAAATATCGACATTTCTTTCTTTTTTGTCCAAACGATATATCTTAAAGGCAAATTTATAAAAAAGCTCCACCTCTATCTTAGTATCTCTAGTTGTTGTTATCGGAGCTCAAAAATTGTATCGGGCCCTCAGAACTATCTGAATCAGCACAACTTTATGACTTACGTTTTCCCCCCCTTGCTACAATTGATTTTCTCTTAAGCAGGTGAATCTTTAAAGATTACCTACTGAATAGTTTATAGTTAAATTATTTAATTTTCAAATTTCCCTCTCAGGCCAGCAACCCTGTCTATAGTTGTTGCCGCTAGTGGTGTGCTAGCTCCAGCTACTTGGTATCCAGTAACGAGTCACATTTACGAAAATCCAGTGTTTTCTATGACAATTTGTAAAATGACAAGCTTTTGCCAAATCTTTAACTTTAATGTCTCGAAATCAAGCCTTTAATGGATGTGCCTGCTCCCTCTACCTAAATCATTAAACACAAATCTTGGGCAATTACTTACAAACTGGCAATAACTCGTTACTCTTTAGTTACATCTCTAGTGCCAGACGCGGCCTGCCAGATGCCGCCTGCCAGACGCGTCCTCAGTTTAACCAATCAGAGTTGAGCTACCCACTGTCGTGTTGAGCTCGGTGCTGTGTGAGGCAAATTCGATCGAAACAGTTTTAAACAGGCAAGCGAACAGCTCAGATAGCGAGTTAACTCACAGACGACGTGCACTTTAATCAGTCAACAACAAGACGTGCGCTTAGCGGTAAACACAACTTCCACACACACAAAACCCTTTTTTTTTTGCGGCAAAAAATAAAATAAAAATAAGTTTGGTGAAATTTGCTTGCATATGTACAATTTTTTTAATGTTGAGTGCTAACGCGGCGTGCAAAAAAAAGGAGTTCACACACACACACACGCACATACATTGAGAAAGAGACACGACACTTACATACAAGCACACGCACACAGATAGGGGATCATTTTGGGAATTTGTCAGTTTTCTTTTAATACAACATATTTTTTTTCGGTGACAGCTGTTGAATTGGCGGCAGAAACTAAAGTAAAATCTTTTAATCAGCTATTCCCGTGCCGCAATTAAAAACAAGGTGAGTAGCTACACATGTAAATATAAATTAAGTGTGTGAAAGTTCTAAAGTGAAGTTGTGCAACGGTCAGAATGAATGCAAATGCAAAATAAGAGTGTATATGCATGCATGTTTGTATGTATGTGTGCATGCGAAATTCCCATAGAGCAGCAGCATTTGGCGGCTTTTAGCTGCTAGCGGCTTAACTGCCGTGGGGCCCACGCAAAATGATTTAATAATAGGTAGGTTTTTTTTTTTTTTGGAATCCAGTTTTACCCCTCAACTATATTGACGTCATGCCTAAGAATGCAGAATTAAAACTATATTTTTTCATTAAGATAATTTATTCATTGAGTTTTGGTGGCTGCGGGTTACGGTTTCTCGAAATGTCCAAGAAACGGGGAAATCATTGCAATTTGGCAGCTAGGCTAGAATCTGGCGCGTCACTCTTAGAACAGAATTTCCCTTGGGGCCGAAGGCACTCTGTAATTTACATGCACAAGAGCTGAATGTTTGAAAGTTAGTCGCAGCCAGCGTTACAGGGCAATCCATTCCGCTGCAGTATATTGCTGAGCAACACTCCTAATAGGCCCTTAAACATGTTCTGTCCTGTATGTTCGGTCTGTAAAAAACAGTTGCGAGCGACGCCGCGGACGAATTTTTTGTGTTCTGCTTCTTAGTTCGCTTTCTCGCTCTCTTTTGTATTTTTGTAAGAAGCTGTGAGAGAGCGAGTGCGTTGAGAGAGAGAGAGAGCGAGAGCATCGTTGTTTCTTCTTTGAACTTTTACAGTTACTGAAATCTACTTCCGTTATATTTTGCACAGCCCTTCGCACACGTTTCTTATTGTCATCGTAGCGATTTCACATACAAAAGGCCGATGACGATCGTCGTCATGCTGCAAGCATGTTGTCTCCCTTCAAACTCAAGTGTTCGTGAAATCGGTACGATGACAATACGAGCCGTGTGCGGAGGGCCTTACAAAACTGATTTGTGCAAGGCACACGAAAATGATCAGGAAAAAACCCACCAGTCCACAGTGGGGCAGAATAAAAAACTGACCGGCAGAAATTCCAAAAATCGAAGTTGTAATCCAGGTGCATTAAATGGCTTAAACCGTAGCCAATTTTAATCGTGGAAAATTTTTTTTTTTAGTTCGTTTCTCCTGGGTTATTTATTGATGATAGTCTAAAATGCATTCGTTCAAAATTTCAGCTTTCTAAACCAATATATTCAGTTGGCGCAGTAGACCTGAACTTTTTAAAAAACTAAAATTTTAGTGGTACTTATATCTTATTTCGGTATTCTTAGCATATTATTAGATATTTAAAATAGGAAATTTTAAAATATACTTACAGCTAAACATTTCCTCCATCCATTTTTGGTATTGAAAAAAGGGTATTACCTGCCTACCATCCCTAGCTTTTGGTCCACAAACAGACAATGAAGCTTCTGACACAAGCTTGACGCATCTCTCCACAGCTTGAGTGTGGCAGGGAAACTTTTTAAATTTCAGTAAACTACTTCCTGATGAAATCAAGTCCTGCATATCCTTATTATATTTAATGTTCATTGGAGGTTCCGTGATCTTTTCTTTCGCCCAATCTATTAAATTATAATAGTTCGACGCATGAGCTTGAAGCTCTGAAAGTCGACACTCGCGAACTTTCATTCCCTTTCTCTCCTTTCGCGCCATCAATATCTTTCGAAGAGCTTGTTCCCTTATGTGGGATGCATCATCTTGTAACATAGCCAACAAAGAATGAATTTCTTTGTATGGTTTTCAAAAGAATGCTCTTCAAATCATCTCTCAAATATAAACTCCTTTTAACTATGTTAAAAACGTGAACCGGACCGTCTTTACAAGAAGACTTTGTCTTGATGTCAAACCAGGTTGGTGCGTATACTTGCATGATGAAACTAGCTAGTTGGCTCATGCTTTCTGTTGGCTTAGCTGTTCCAATATACACTGCGCGTCATCAGGTTAGCACACCCTATGTGTGAGTCATTTTTGCTCAATTCAGGCCAAATCAAAAGAGTAAAAAATTGGATTTTATTTTTTGTTTATTGTTGATTAAATTCTTCGTTAAATAAAACAAAATTTCTTAATTTTTCATTTTTATAATTTTTTTTTCAAATATACCCTAAGAAACAATAATTCAAATAAGGTTATCAGGTTAGAACACCCCTAGTTTTTTAGTTATTTGGGCGCTTCCTAGCCATAACATAAAATTTGAAACAATATACTTACTAATTAGAACATTTTTTCATTAATTTAATTGTGCGTCGATCCTCCCTTGTTTAGAATGACCTCAAAAATACGCTTTGGAAGAGAGTCATACAATTTTCCGATGTTATCTTGAAAAACTACTGACCAAGCTCTTTTTGTGCTTTCAATTAGTTCCTCTTTGCTAGAATATTGTAATGCGGAAAAGCAGTTTCGAGTACGTTTTTATAACAACTCACACGTACCATAGTAAGAGATGGCTCCCCATACCATTACGCCAACCACCCGACTATGCAAGCGATTCCACTGATGTTCTTTTTTTGCGTAGATCATGGAAGTGGTAGTTGTAGCCGTTAGGCCCCTCAAAATTAAACTTCTTTTCATCCGAAAAGACAACGTGACGCCAATCGCCATTCCAGGTCATGTGCTCTCGTGCGAAATTCAAGCGCATTTCCTTTTGAGCCAGGTTAAGAGGAGGTTTTTTCTTAAGTCTTAGTCTCTGTAGCTGTGAAGCATTCCTTATCACTCTTTGAATTATAGACAAGCTCGCTTTAACGCCTGTTTTTGCTCTAATCCTTGGGGTCGAGTCATGAGAGTTCGATGCTTTGCTTAAAATTGCGCGCCTATCTTTGTCGGAAATCACTCTATTATTTCCTCCTTCATAATTTTTATCATATTCCGACTTATTGCGCAAAAATGCAGAGATAACATTACGACTTTTACTAATTCTTTTCGATATTTCACTTATTGACAAGTTCAGCTGCTTAAAAGCTTCAACGGTAAATATTCGTCACTTCTTCGCTTTACCAGAGAGAGAGAGAGAGAGAGAGAGAGAGAGAATACGAAGATGAGAAGAATGAAATTAAAAAATGTAACTGTATACTAACCACAACAACAAAATGAGCCAATATATGTAAAGTGTTGTTTATTTAAGAAACAGTACTTATCTGATTAATTAAATGATTAACCTAAGTTACATGTTGTTGTGAAATTAGGAAATAGAATAGAACGACTTTTCAACTGTTTAACATCAACAACTCACTCTGACTCTCAACTGGTTCCGACTCGCTCCGTTCTGCCGACTGTTAACATAAAAGAACTAGCAGCGATGTGCTGTTAGGGCGCGCATTTATGTCCGGCTTACATATATTAGGCTGTTAGGGTGTGCGAATCTGATGACGAGCCAGTGTATAAACGGAGAATCCTATTCGCGCAAGTTAGTCATCGTGAATGTGCCAAGTTTTGTTAGATATTGCCAACAGAAAGTGCAGAGCATATTTTCCGCATTGATTTTCGTCAATTCGGTAGGAATGGCATCAAAAGCCTGTACACTCAAATCTCGACACTTAGCGAGCTTGTTACCTACGATCTTTCCCTCAAGCGATTTTGCAAATAACAAAAAAAACAACGACTTTTTGGGAATGATATAACAAACAAAACCGCTCATGCGCCAACTCAAGATAAAATCGCAAAACTCTGATTTTTGGCCGGATCATGCTTTTCTATTGGATTATCAATTAATCATACAGGAGATCTAAAAAATGTTATTTTTTTATTTTGCTTGTTTCAATCCACCCTCAATCCACCTTAATGTAAACTTTTTTTAAGGTTTCAAGAACGCTGTTTCGCAGTCAAGGGGAACCCAAAGTCGAGCAATGTTTAGACTAATTATCTAAATTTGTAGCCTTAGTTCTTATTTTCTGAAGATATTTAGTAATTAAGATTAAGATAAGGATCGAATGAACGATAATCGAGTTATAAAGAAAACGAATAATTATGATGGGTAGCACCGATCGCAACGGCGATGGGCAGCACTTCACACACTTTATGGCTTTTTTTCCACAAATACAAATATACAAATTTTGGGGAGGTACAGAGTATGTTATAGTCGGGCTTGATCGACTTTCTTATTTGTTTTTATTTATTTGGTGTTACTTGAGGTACGAAATTGTGCATTCGGTTAATTTGTTTTACATAAGACTGCAGGTAAAAGTGTTATTGAAGAAAGGAACATTTTTCATCTATTTTTATTCCGGGAAAACGTAGGTCCTGCTATATCCGGCCTTAGGTTGTCATTTCTTAATACTTGATTCCTTTACGGAAGTCGCTAATCTTATTTCGTAGCTATATACGGCCATATATTTTTATTTATTAATTTTGTATGGGAGCTGCATATAAAAATTGACCGATCTTAACGAAACTCGGCCAGAATGTTGGGCTTTACTTAAGCTAAGCATGTACCAAAAATTGTCCAAAGCGGATTAGTTGTAATCAACGTATTCCAATTGCTTGCTTTTTAGATAATTGTAACGCCGACAGAGGCCAAACGTACAAAAGATGTGCATTCTGTTGATGTAGCTTTTCTATGTTGTTGTTGTTGTAGCGGCTATATGTGTGAATTGGGCGTGTACGTGTAGGAGGGAGACAGAGAGAGACAAGTGTGATGTAGAGAGGTGAGAAACGTACAAAGTTTGGGAGGATAGTGTAGTAGGTTATAAGGGGGGAGTCGAGTCCCCAAATTCCAGCCCCTGGAAGGCTGCGCATTCCTTTGGGTGGGTCCATAGGTGTGGGAGCATTTGGACAGTTGACAAGGTGTCGGGTGTCGTGGGGGCTTCCTCTGCAGTTCGGGCATTCGTCTGCAACCTCTGGGTTGATCCTCGAGAGGTAACTGTTAAGGGACCAAGAGTAGCCCGATCTTAGCTGGGCAAGGGTGGTTCTGGTGATCCTGGGCAGCTGGTTTTCAGCGATGCTGATTTGTGGTGGTTGCATGGTTACATTGGTTACAACATTGCTTTTTGGCCCGTTTATGGCACGTTAAACTGTCCTCTTGTGGATTTCCTCCCGCAAGGGCTTCCCGTGAAGGGCTTCGAGGGCTGATAAATTGTTGGCGTTGTTTGTCATTTGGGCAACCTCTGGCAGGAAAATTCTGACGTCTTGCCTGCTTGTGCGTGGTGGTAGGGGGAACCATGAGCGAGGTGCGGTTGGCATGGTCTTACACAAGGCTGCTTGTTAGAAACTGCTGATCGAGCATGGTGCAGTGGGCTCTGACTCCAAAGATCTGGGTTTCCTCATGGAAGTGATCCTCATGGGTCATGGAGTGACATCCAGTGGCCGTCCTTAGAGCAGCATTCTGCGCTCGTTGCCGGTTTCCCCACTGTGTGTCACTGACCGGTCGGTCAGTGTCCTACCTATGGCTTTGTATGTGGTCAGAAGCGTCTTCTTATCTTTCCCCCACGAACTTCCAGAGATAGCTTTGAGCGCTCGGTTTCTCTCTCTGATCTTGCGAGCGGTGTTCTCGGTGTGCTTCACGAAGAAAAAGACGTTGTCGAACGTCACCCCCAAAACTTTTGGATACTTGCATGTGAGAATTGTTTGTCCATCCACGATGACAAACTTTTCTATGTTTGTATGCGTCTGTCCCACTGTGTCAAATGCAAGCTCGTTTAAGAGCAGATGCTACATGTTCACTCACTTTTACAGTTCCCCACTGGAGATTTAAGACACTTGAGGCTGTGATTACTTTCCAAAACGATTTAGGGGGGTATCAGAGAAGGATTATGTTTCCATTGATCGAAAGCAAGCAAAAAAAGTAGAGGAAAGCTAACTCTTCGGCTCGACCGAAGTTTAAATACGCTTGCAGCTTGGTTTTAAATGATTTTCGTCGAACATTCTTAGCTGAGTTATTTCCCAAAACTCAGCAATAGATGGCGTCACTACTTTCAGCATTTGCTAGCCAGTTTCTTATATGGCAGCTATGCGATATATTCATCCGTTTTGTGTGGAGACTGATAATATTCACAACTGGAAGGTATAAAGACGCTACCATTGAAAACAAAAAGTTTTTGCCCACTTGAACTACTTTTTCGACCGATAGTTCCTACGTCAGCTATAGTTTATAGTCGTCCGATTTGGATCATACTTGGCAGAATTGTGTGGTAGCATATAGTATAGATCAGTAACAAGTTTGGGAGCAATAGCATTGAAAACAAAAAAATGTTTCCTACTAAAACTTTTTTTCAGAACTATCTTTTGTATGGCAGCTATACTATATAGTTGGCCGATTTTCATAAAACTTGGTGGAATTATGTGAAAGCATAGAAAACTTAGAAATAAGAGGTTTGAGGACGTTTGCATTGCAAACAGAAAAGTTTTTCTCACTAAAACTACTTTTTCGACCGATGGTTCTTATGGCAGCTATGTGCTATAGTCATTCGATCCGGGCGGTTCCGACAAATGTGCAGCGTTTTTGTACCTCGGTTAAAACTGACTGAGGAGATCGCATAGAAACAGACGGACAGACGGATATGGCTATATCAACTCAGCTCGTCATGCTGATCAAGAATATATATATTCTTTTATGTGGTCGGAGATGCTTCCTTCTAAGCGTCACAAACATCTGAACAATTTTAATATACCCTCTACAAGGGTATAATAATTTGTTCATTCGATCGGCAACAGATTCTGCTCTTCGTCCAAAACGTTGTTGCCCGCTTTTGGGGTTTTGTTTCCTTTGCTCTGGCATGCTGCATGCTAAAGGCATTTTGTGTCCCGTTGTAATTAACAGTCGTGGCTTATTAGCCGCCCACCAAACTTCTCCCTCTGCATTCGTGTCTCATTTGTGTCGAGCAATGAAAGAGAGAGGGAGAAATTGCCCAAAGGTAGGAGCTAAAAAGCCCATCAAAAACTCGCCAACTTTTGGCAAACGGGCATCGAATTGCAAAAATGCGCCATGGACCGTAATGAAAGCAACGCGAACGCACACACGCAGCGGGGAATTCAATTACCTTGCCTTTAGGTGTGCGTGTGTGTGTGTGTGGGTCTAAAACTAAAAGCTTGGACTGTTAGTAAAATGCGTTGCATACTTGCAGGTGCTGGTCTAGCATTATGTTGTCAGCCTGCCAACCACTCTGCCTGCAGCTTCTTCAGCCAGCCGCCTGTCATTTATAATTCCATTTTGTTCACGTGCTAGCAGAAAATTGCGAGCTTCGATTTTCCCTTGTATTTGTATGTAGATATATGTGTGTGTGTGTGTGGGTGCTTGAGGCAACAAGCTGTCTCCGTGTGTTCAACTATGAATGCATTTCTAATTGACTTCATCAGGTGTGTGGCAGAGTCTTCTTTAATCTTTTCTCTCTATTTGTAACGATTTCAAACTAATTTCCGGTTAACCATTCAACATTTCCGTGATAGCTGCAGATAATTGTATTATATTAACGCAGGATTGTGTGAAAGTTGGACTTACACTTTAATTTTCTTCTTTATGTCACAATTTTTGAGAGCAAAGAATTATTCAAACGGTTGTCTTGAGTCTTACTCTTAGCAAGCTGGTTTGATTTGAGATACTGAGAGAGAGAGAGAGAGAGAGAGCCATGTATTTACAGTTGCTTAAATCTACTCGCAGTCATGATGCACAGTGGATCTTACATGATATTTTGGCGATCATCAGAATAGACTCGGGGGGTTATAATTTTAGTTTTCAATTAGCTTTGCTAGTTTTCAGTGGCATTTTGTTGTCTTTTAAAGTGAGCAATGATTAGATGGCGCCTCTGCTGTAACCATTTGGCTGGCCAGTCCGAGTCATCCGATTTTAATGAAAGGTTTTAAGACGCTGCCATTAAAAACCAACAAATTTTTCTCAGTAGATTTAGTTTTTCGACCGATCGTACCTATGGCGGCTGTACTATGTAGTTGTCTGATTTTGATATATTTGACAAGATGGCTAAGCTAACTTTGTCTATGCCAAAGTTTTAATACCCTTGAAAATGCTGGTTCTGAAAAATATAGTTTAAGAATCGTCATCCAATTTCGATAAAATTTTTGAGAATAAAATTAACAATCAGCGAGTTCAAGAACCATAAAAGGGAAAACCAAAAAATAATTTTTCTCTAAGAACCATTTCCCGACCAAACGGTCCCATGGCAACCATAAGATATAGTCAACCGACTTCAACCAAATTTTGCAAATCTGTTTAAGGGGGGATTCTCTATAGCGAGGCTGTTTTTTGAACCTTTTTTTAAAAAAATCTTATTTGAAAACGCAGAGTTTTTCCAATTCCGTTTGTTTTTATTGTTTTACAAACGGATTAAAGTAAGCAACAAAATTTTTCTGCTTCGATACGAGGGCTGTTCAAATAGTTCTCGGCAGTCCAAAAAAAAGGTATAGTGCTGACGGCCATGATTTCTCGTCTCCAGGTTGTCTGAAATGAAAAGTAAAAACGGGATTAAATTCAGTATAGATGTCATTCTAGTCTAAACCTCGAAAAAAATGTTGTGATTTTTTTTTTGACAAAATGGTGGCCATTGAAAATTCGATTTTGGGCCCTTTTTTTGTAGTTTAGTGTAAAAAAAAAATAGTAAAATTTTTTTTTAAATTATGGTTGAGGTTCAGACCAGAATGGTGACAATTCTGCGTCGATTTCACTTAGTTTCATCAAAATCGGTTCAGTGTAACTGGAGATATCATGGCCGCCAGTTAGAAAAACGTGGTTTCGAGATAAATGCGTTTAAAGTTTGGAGTAGTTTTTTTTTGCAAAAAATAAAAAATGTAAAAATGCAGTTCGAGAATGGGGACAATTCTGCGTCGATTGCATTTTGTTCCATCAAAATCGGTTTAGTAGAACTGGATAAAAGACAGTCCGAAAAAGTTGTTTTAAAAGTAACCAAAAATTTTACAGATATTATATACTTACAAATGTGAGTTAGTGACCTTTCTAATTGTAGATGTATGTTTCCGGCTCGAGGTCAGGATGATAAAATATTAAACATTTAACAATTTTATGTTTCTTTTTTCCATACATAAACATAAAATTGTTTAATTTTTTCTATCATCCTGACCTCGAGCCGGAAACATACATCAACCATTATATACTTACAGATATTAGTCGGCGATGCCAGCTGCATACAGCGGACCTTTCTCATCTTCAAAAAAAACAGCTTTCAGTAGCTCTCTCTGTTTTGCGTGCCATTCTGCCTTCTTTAGATGCGGCCGCAGCTCTAGTTTCTGATCGGCTCACGCAGCCTGAGCATTTGTGTAGGATAGCCTTCGATAATTATCGAGTAAAAATCGATTAATAAACGATATCGATCTGAGTCGACAACATGTTACCATTCAAATTCAAGAACCAGCCCTTATTACTCAGCTTTATTTACTTTATTTAATTTATTTACTCAAAAATGACGCGTTTTAGCGAAGACATTGTTCAACAAAAAAGGCTATATCTTCTAAATTGTTTCGAATTTAAAAAAAATCCTTTTAGGGCGATATTCTCAAATATCCAAGCTAGAAAAAAATGCAAAAAATATTTTGCACATGGAGAATCCCCCCCTTAAATCTTGAATTTCACACGTGTGTAAATGTTCTGCTGGATTCTCCTTAATCTCCAAATCGCTTTTAACCCGAGACGTTCGAAGGTGTAGCTCATTTTCGGCCTTAAAAACGACTTCCAAACTTTTAACAGTTTCACGTATCCCATAATTCATAGTCCACTTTTTCGGGACGCATTTTGAAAATGATGTTTGTATTTAGAGTACAAATATTTGGATATCTATGGTACATTAACATGGCAAATCCCCAGTCAAAACAAAGCGTACTCCTCCTGCATTGCATATTAAATTGAGACGCAATTCTACCACAGGCAGAATGTAGTTGCACTTGATGCCGCTTTTGTTCGCCTACACTCACGCATACACACACACACACAAACACATCGCTCTCTCCCTCTCTGTGTTGGGGCTTAGAAATTTTGAGCTGCATTTGCCCGCGCGCATAAAAGTATGCTACAAAAACAGAAGCGAAAGGTCCATTTTGGGTGAGCCTTGAATTTGAATTAGCAGCAAAAACTGCTTTGTCCTTGGATATGGTTATGGCCAACATAGAGAGAGAGAGAGAGAGCATCGTCATCATCATGTTGTTCTCAAGGCCATGCACAATATGTATTCACTCCTTACACTTTGCATATTGCTGGCTAATTGTTTGCGTGTGCGAGTTCTCATTAATATGTTGTCCATGGCTGATATTTGATTTGCAATGTTGTTCTGCTGCTCCATAATTAAATTGTGTGTGTGTGTGCTGGATGAATGATGAATGTTGGGATGGATGCGAGGTACGGGCTCGGGGCCCAAAAAAAGTATGCAATATTTTCCATTTGGCGCAGGCGCATGTCAATTACATGTGTGTGCGTGTGTGTGTGTGTGGGAATGCATGTAACTTGATTAAGTTGGTTCTTTTAATTATGTGCAACACAATTTTAATAATTTACATTTGCGCACCCCTCACAGTGCTCATTTCTTTTCCCCCCTCTCTTCTGCTTTCCCCCCTTTATTTTGCAGTTATACACCCTCCGGTAAAATCAATCTTCAAAGCTCACTCGTAAACCAAAACCAAAACAACAGCTACAATGTCTGATCGCAAGGCTGTCATTAAGAATGCTGATATGAGCGAGGAGATGCAGCAGGATGCTGTTGATTGTGCGACACAAGCTCTGGAGAAATACAACATTGAGAAGGTGAGTTTTGAACTATTGAAAGAACAAGCCAAATGTATTTTTGAACCCGACTCTGCCTGTGTAGTATTCATGTCGATCAGGAAAGAGTCATAGGCTAAAGTCGAGCCTATACCATTTTCACTTTCGCAAAAATGTGTGCAATTTCGAAGCAAATTTGGTCCGCAAACCGGTTTAAAATCGCCATATATTTGCGAAAGTGAAAATGGGAGCATGGCTGATAGTTTTCACTTATCACAAGCCGGCCACTTAACCTCAGCTGGCGCCATCTATCTATGGTGGAGCCATCTGTGTACCATCAAACGGGTAAAGGGTTGAAATATCATGATTGGCGAGAAAATATTTTTAAATTTTGCATTTTATTAGTGGAGAATAGACTTAAATTTGAATTAAAATTTAAAAATGTATCATAAAACATATAACACAAGCAAGAAAGTTCAATTAAACATCAAATTAACTCGTAACTAGAAAATGGGGAATTTGTGAGGATGGAACATTATCTTAGATTAAACCAAGGTTGCAAACGGTTCTAAGCCGAACCCCAGAGAATCGGTTCGGTGCGCGTTTTTGGGTCCTTTCAACCGGACCCAAAACCAAACCTTCTAAATTGTTAACCTCTTGATCATGGATCCGAACCGGACTAAATTTTTCTGAAACTAGACTATTCATTAGGGGGGCTCAAATGGAAATAGAAAACATCACCTCACCCATTGACCTTTCTTTTGTCCCACAAGTTAGAATTTAGAGGACCTAGTATGTTCGAGAACAATGCTTGATCTGATATATAATATAATGCTTCTTTATCGGCAGAGCAGAAAAATAATTGTATTAATTTTTTATTAAAAATCATAAATTCGATTGAATTATTAGGGGGAAAACAGTCCAAAGCCAAGTTTGTCGAAAATATGCAGGGATGTAGTAGATGATTTTATACTGAATCGTCGCAGGGGTAGCTTGGACCAAGGTGTATAAGGTGACCTACTCCGTATTCAACTCGCTATCTCGGCTCTCTGAGCCAGATGACAGCTACTCTGAGAGGCAAATGCTAGAAAAACAAAGCAAACATTTTACGTTCTGCACTTTTCGTTTATTAGCACAAATTTCGCTCAAACTCTTTAACACAACGCCAGTGCTCCTTGACCACAGCTAACTTCTGCTTTCGTCTTTAGGTACAGCAATATTCCGTTCCGAAGTTCTGGAGCGGCATAACATGCAATATCTCGTGGACATGTTGATATCTAATAGTGAATCAAATTCATATAAAATAAAACACACATATGAACCGATAACACATCGGTGTTGCCAATTTGTCCTTTTTGTGGACAGATCTGTTCTTTTTTAAATTGCGATTGCCGGAAAAATTTTGAAACGTCCCCTATCCGAAAAAATGTCTTTTTTATTTTAGTTTATCCTTTATTCAACCTTTTTTAATTGATCTAAGGCTTTTTATCAATTTCAACTATGTGGCATCGCTTTCATATTGATTTTCCGCCTTCGATTATCATTTTTCAAAGCGATGCAACCCTGTTTTATTTGTGTGCAATCGAAATCAGACATCGAATATCGGTTCATTGCGTTGTAAAGTTTCAACATGCCGAAAGACGTTTACAATCAAAAATTTCGCGAATCTTGGTTAATGTCTTCGGTTAATTGGAACGAATGCATCATATGCACACAAAATTGATGCTGATAATACCCACTCTCGATATGAATTATACGAAAATAAAGATTTTTGAAACTCCACGTCAGACGGCACAGACGTGTAAAATAATTGTCCCTGAAGATGATGGTGAGCAACCAAAATACATCGAAATACACATCTGTGTGTTTCATTTGACCTCGAACCGCCTAAACTAAAATTTCCTCAATTTAGAAAGGTCGCCAACTATAAACTTTTTGATATTCATTAAAGATTTATTATATTAATAGGGAATCACTTTTTGTCCTGTTTTCTTAATCTTTAAAAAAAAATCCGTCTGTTTTCTGTCTTTTTTTCTGGGTTAACCGTCCTATTTTGTGTTGGCAACACTTTAGCACATGCACTTTTTTCGATTTTAAATTATTAATAAGCATATTTTCACTGACAATGAAAGAGATCGTGCGCTACACAAACCTTACTCGACGATGTTTACATTCATACTATCAAAAATAGGGACCCTTGACAGAGAGCAGGTGTGGGGAGTACCGACACCTTATAAGTAAATTCACCTTGGCTTGGACTATTAAACTCTTAATGCTATTTTGCTACTTAAATCTAATTACAATCTCGATTAAGAAGTAATTTCTGAGAATAAACATTTGTTTCATGAAGGTACCTAACTACAAGTAGTATAAGCGAAAATACTTCTGCATGAGAAATTTGAATTTAGTACTTTTACTGAATAAATGAGATTCCAAATGGATCACTTTTGTCTGCAGGATTTGTCAAAGTGATATTTTATACTAATTACCGTAACCGCAACACCCGATATAACCCATATTCCACAACAGTAACATAACCGTAACCGAAAAGAAGCGATCGGCCAAAACAGTAATCGTAACATTAACCGTTATTCGTTTTGGATTTAATCTCTGTCAATATCAAAAGACAGAGTTTTGATCAAAAAATGAGATGTTTGGCTTTAAATTGTCTCGAACCACTGAACCCCGAGCCAGTCTGATCTCCATCCCTGTTAGATGTGCAGCTTTCCTAATTGAAAAGCTAGCTCTGACATCTGTTTTTCCCAGTTTCTTGTTTCCCTCAGTATGGCTAAAGACCATAGAACATAGTGTAGTGAAAACATCGATAATTGGCGCCATCGATAGTTTGAACATCGATAGTATTCCACTAATTTGATTCAAAAATTTGTCCATTGTCCTTCTCCCGAACTTCTGCCAACACCAACAATCTAAAGTAACATGTAATCAAATATACAAAGACTAGCATATAACCCGCTCTTCGCTGCGTCGCCATCAGTATAGTGAATTTTTATCGTTATCGTTATCGCTGTCGTTATCGCTATCGTTATCGTTACCGCCCCATTTCACTTTATTTCGTATTCTATCCTTATTTCATATTTATTTTTTTCGTATTCTATCCTTACAAACCGAGTTTCAAGCCAATCGGATGAAAAATAGTTTGTTGCATACAGAATTTTCAGGGCATTTTCACGCCTGGGGGGCGGATTTTCCGATATTGGAAAATCACATTTCAAATTATTTCGTATTCTATCCTTACAAACCGAGTTTCAACTCAATCGAATGAAAAATAGTTTTTTACATGCAGAGTCCATTTTCCTCCTGGGCCTATTTTCCAAAACCGGGAAAACACGTGTCGAATTATTTCGCGTACTATGCTTACAAACCAAATTTCAAGTTCCATGCTAACTTTTCCGACGCTTTTCTGACTTTTCCGGTTGGAATTTTCCAAAACCCCGTCTTAATACGCACTTTCACCACTAATGGAAACTCCTGTCCAAATTTCAGCCTTCTATCTCTTACCGTTTGCGCTCTGCGTTGATTGCCAATCAGTCAGTGAATCAGTCAGTCAGTCAGGACACTGTTTAATATATAGAATAGAAGTAGATGACAAGTTCAATTAACTAAAATGTTAGTCTTACCTTGTTACAATATGAAGTTTCTAGAAATGCGCTGGAATCGATAGCGGGTCACAACAATCGATGGTTGGCCAAATACACAAAAATCGTTAGTATCGATAGTACTATCGATGTTTTCACAACACTACTAAAACACAGAGATGCGTGAGGGAAATACCAGTAAATGTCAGACAAAATTTTTAGCGTGGATTTTCGATGTGGATTTTCGATTTTTTTTTTTAGTATGCAATGCGTGTGTACTTTTGTTCGGCCGACTTGGTTTCTCTTCAGTTCTGCTTTAACGCAGTCTGCTCAGTTCCACGTCTTCAGTATGCGCTCGTAATTTCTTGGGGTGGTTTTCTGTGTGGCATTGGTTTGTAGCGACGTAGAGCAGCATCACTAAGAGCAAGAACGCCTTGCGCTCTCAGTTTTGTTAGTAGGAGAGCGGGTGTGTGCAAGCTAAAAGAATAGGAATGAAATGGATAATACTCTTGCAATCGTTAGTCAAGAATTGTAATTTAATTGTTGTATTTATATGCAATTTTATTGTATGTATTATTATACAACGCAAAGTTTGCACTTATTCGAGAACTGTTTTATTTGCTTATTCATTAATATATCTGTAAACTTGCTTAAGTCTTCTGAATATATATTGAAAAGGGTATACAAGCGACTTAGTGGAAATTGTATAAGGAATTGTGGAAGGCGTGCGCCCATGTGTTCGCCTTCGTGTTCGTTAAAGAACATCTTGCGCACCCATACGAATACAAGTGTATTTGACGCGATGCGTCGACCACAAAGATCAAAAAAAAATAATGATTTGGCGACAATTCAATTTGAAACTTTGTTTTTTTTTTGCAAACCTGCACATTTCCTCGCAGACTTGAAAATAAAGTTCTCTCATATTTGTTACACGATCTCTAAATAAGTTCAGTTTGGAATATATCTCGATCTGAAAAGTTAACTTTCTTTTGTCAATCGCTTCAGCCAAAAAATTGAATTTTGATGCAGATTTCGGCCCGAGGCCCCGCTGTGCGACGCATTAAAAAAAAATCTCCACCTTGTGGCATTTTAATATACTGCGTTACTCATCTTTGTGAGTTCTAGAGCAGAATTCCCCAAGAAGAGAGCGCGAAAATGTGACTGTGTCTCTCTCTAACACACAGTGATGCATGACTTCGGCATCCCACCTAGCATTTGGAAGATCATTTTAACAAGAATCACCTTGGTAAGTCTTTTTCGAGCCCATTCGATGATTGAAAAGCGATTAGTTTCATGTGCGATTTAAGGAAGACTCGAAAAGGACATGCATTTGCGCAAAATGTGATTAAAAAACGACTCGAAAATGAGTTGAAACAGATCAGAAAAACGGGGTTTAAACGACTTCTTTGAAGAGTTGCGGCTAGGGTACCATTTTCTCCCGATAAAAATATTATTTATGATCAGAAATTGAGCGCATTTATGACTATTTTAATCAGACTGAGTATTTGAAAAAGACTCGAATGTCATCAGAAATTTCATAAAATGCTTGCTGGGATGAAGAATTTGTATTAGAGATCAAATTTAAGCTGCCTCTCAATTTTGGGGGTACTAAACGATAGTGCCCAAAAAGATACTTTATAGTGCAAGTAGGAAACCTGCGGTTAGAGCGAGATGGAAATATTCCCAAATGTATCCAGAGAGCGTAAGTGAAAGCGAGCAGCTGACCAAATGAATCCACAGAGCGTAAATGAGAGTGTTCGCTCACGTCGCTTGAGTGCGATCAAGTTCCAATTAAATTGTTTTTCACGTTCGTTAATACTTCATTTATTGACTACAATTTCATACAGTTCTTTCTGTCCAAAGTTTGTGGTTAAGTGACAATGTATTTGATAGAAGCTATAAAGCTAGAAGCTATTAAAAAACACGTGTTAAACGTGGCTTGGCGCGCGTCTAGATGTTTCTGCTGACTCTTTTTCAGACCTCTTCTGCCGCCAGTTAAATAATCTCGCCATGTCCCCGTTACTTGTGTTTAATGGCTCTTCTTCCAATTCGCTCCTATGCTAATTTTCAAGTCATTGTCGCTCGCCACACAACAGCTGTTCGGATTGCTGCTTACGTAGGCGGCTGCTGTTACGCCGCGGGGCTGCCACTTTGGTTCACGCGGCAACAGAGAGCGAACAGTACACAGAACAATTTGGAATGGCTCTTCTGTCTGCTTGGGTTAACCACTCGATTGCTACCGCCCTTTTTGAAGCTTTTCCATAGTTTTTCCATGCTTTGAGTGACATGCAAGGAATAAGATTACTTTAAAGTTTTCTATTTATATACAAATTCAAAAGAATCGACATGGTCCAGGGGAGAAATGTCCTCTCTAGTAGGCCCCATGCAAAGGTCAAGAGGATGAAATGCAATTTTGAAATTCTTGGAAAATGTAAGAAATGCCTCACAACGCAAAATATGCGAAGGTGGTTCATAGGAAGCAAATTATTTAATGCCAGGGAAAGGCTCTTCAGTCGCCGCAGTTTAATGAAATTTGCAAATGCAGCAGCAGCCCACAAGTTTTGAGAAAAGGAAATTTAATGAAATTTTGTAAACAATTCTTATCTATCGTACTCTACTCTTCTTCGCTTCACTCTTTCGTAGAAAGACAATAACATCATTCACAACAAACATCAGTCGCTTTTGGAAGGAGGAGAACGAAGGCGAAACGCATAAAAGCAAATCAAGATAATTGGCAATGCCCCTCGCCTTGTCAACTGTAGCATAAAAGCTTTCATAATCCCTCCTTCCCCTGCGGATGTTTTTCTGTTGTCATAGCAACATAACCTGTTGTGCATATTGTACACCGATGTTTGACTTTTGCCAGCATAATGATTGACACATTTGAGAGGAAGTAAGCAGCAACAGCGATATGAATTTGTCAACCTACATACATGGCTATATAGAGGGGTCTATATACCGACACGGAGACGACTCCTGTGTGTGTGTATTCAATTATTGTGTGCCCGCATATTGATTAAACATTTGGCCACGCAAAAAAAAAAATATAAAAACCGTCTTTGCAACAATTCAATAAAAATGTTGTATTTATTTGTATTTATTGTTTTTTTTGGCTTGCCTTTGTGTGACAAGGCAAACAAAGTGCAAACAAACAACAAACAATCGCTGAAGAAAACAACAAAAAAAAAACTAATTAAATTTATTTTTAAAACTTTAAACGCACAATGGGACGATGCCAAATATTCATTTGGCTGCCTGGCCTCATGTTGGCTTAGTTGGGGCTTTGCCTTTTAAATCGCTGCCGCAACGAAGGCGCACACACACATACACACACACACACACATAAGGCCTATAGATAAAATTTAAGCTGGTCGAAAGGTTGCGCGCCCCTAAAAATATACAGCACATAATTTTTGTGTGTGTATCCAAGTCCGCCCGTCTCCACCACCACCACCCCAACTTTAACCCTTGTGTGTGTGTGTGTGTGGTGGAAAGTATTACTTGCGTATCTCCTGGATACCAAATTTTGTTTTTATTTCTTTTGTTTTATTGTTGGCTAGATTTAGTTTGAAATTGTGAACTCACATAATCAGTCCCCCCCCCACACACCCCCTCCCAATTCTTCTATCAAAGTCATTTGGGTTATTTATTGATTTGTGTCTATTTGAGAAATGACCAAGAAATGGATTTAGAAAGGAATCGGAAGCTCTTTCCACACAGCAAATCGCACATGTTTATCTAAAGAGACACTACTCAAAAAATTTGTCATTTTCGAGATCCAATAAAGATTGATTAAAATTTGACTGTACTTTACCGTCAAATACCACTGTGCAACACTAAAAAGTTGATTGAGTCGAGATCAAAAAATTTTGGAAGGGTATGACGGTAGTACAAAAACCTTCGCTGGGTTTGGTCTGGTTAGCTGCCGTTTTCTTTTTATTGCACTTTGAAGTTTTCAGCTTCTGATTGAGATTCGCAACTTTATATCTCGTAAACTATTTGGAATTTCGGTTTGACGTCTTAGAGGAAGTTGTTGCTCTTGGCTAAGATTACAAAACATTTTTAAGTAGCAAGTCAAAAAAGTCACATCTTAAACTCTAAATTACAAAAATGTCTTAAAATCATCATGTTTTCCCCTCATTTTGTACTGTTTTTCCACTTTGTCTTGGAAACTGTATTGAATTTGATTAAGCAATGTAGGACAAAAACGTAGCTTGGACTTAAATAAACAAACGATTGGAACATATCAACTTCATTCGATTGGTCCTTCGTATAGTTACGGGCCCTTAAGCATGTAGAATTGTAACCAAAACTCGAAAAATTACAGTTTTTGTTACCAATTGGCTGACACAGTCAAAAATTTCGATTGTTTTGTATTAAAACAAGAAAATAGTAAGAAAACATAACTTCAAAACTGTAATTAACAAAAATTTAGTTTTTTTTTTTTTTACTTTTTTACCGAAAATGTTCGTTTTTCGAGTTTGTATGACAGTTGTATGTGCTTGTGGGCCTATAACTATAAGAAAGAGTAAGTAAATGAAGTTGGTTCGTTCTAACGGTTTGTTTATTTTGGTGTAAGCTACAACTTAATGCTGAATTACTAGTCCAAATCTGAAACGAATTTCAAGATTAAGTTGAAAAACTGTAGAAAAGTGGTAAAAACTGTTTTTTTTTTTTGCCAACTTTTGTAATTTTGAGTATGAAGATGTAATTTTAAAGAAATGTTTTGTAGGTCAAACCAAGAGCAACAACTTTGTTGCATTTTTGAAAGCGAAATTCAAAGTAGCTTACGACATATGGAATCGTTAGTCCTACTCTGAAACTGAAAAGTTCAAAGTGCAATAAAAAGAAAACGGCAGCTAATCAGACTAAACCCAGACAGGGTTCTTATACTACCATCATACCCTTTCAGAATTTTTTGGTCTCGACGCTATCAACTTCTTTGAGTTCAAAAATGTTTCACAGTGATATCAGTTGTGTCTCTCTCTCTCTTCACGATGTCCCCAGCAAGCAAAATGTGCGTTCTCTTTTCTTTATACTCTGTACCAAGGCACAGTGGTTGCGCTTATATGGAGTGAGCGACCATAAATACATCTTGTGGAAATATCGGGCTAAAATGTATACTGTAAGGTCTATGATGAGTAAAAACTGTAATAAGCAAAATTGGGGAGTAGTTGGAGATGTCCACGCCCTCTTCGCTGCGGCAGCTATGCAGCAGCGAACATTCTGTTGCTTATAACTTGAGTATTGTTCATTCGATCTTTATCATTTCTTCCGCAAATCGATAAATAATCTTGATAACTTTTAGAGTTAAAAATTACGAACCATCGATCTACTAAACTGAGGGAGATATGATGTTTTTTCAAAATCAGAAAAAAAACTTTATCTGCCTGCAAGTATAAGAAGCTTATGTCCCATACATGTCGAATCTCCATCTCTTTCCATCTCAAAAATCTTACGTTTATATTTATTGTTGTTGTTTAAAGTTTAACAAAGTTCAGTCAAACTATTTACAATTATGAATTTAGATTAGACAATAGACTATTCCCTACATCTAACAATGGGGAGTTTACTGAGAACAGATGATAGTACTTGTTGTAATTAAGACAGAGATTACGAAAGGGTTCATGATGAGCATAGTTCGTGAGGCAAGGATTTAAATAAATCGGGACATAATTTCTCGTCACCCGTGCCGGAACCGCAAAGCTTATGAGGCTAAGCATAGCGCTTGAGTCAACCTCACCTGACAGTAGCTTATGAAGGAAAAGCACACTAAGGTAGATCCTTCGATTATTCAGGGATGGAAGGTCCAATAAGCGTAGTCTGTGCTTGTATGGTGGTAGATGCCTATTTGGGATTCCAATTTAAGCAACTGTTTTTGTACAGATTCGAGTTGATCCTGATATGTTTGGTAGTGTGGAGACCAGACACATGAGCCATACTCAAGAATAGGTCTAACCAGAGAAACGTTTAGTTGTTTGGTGACATAAGGGTCATTAAATTCTTTAGACCATCTTTTGATGAAGCCAAGCTTTATTAGTAATAACCGATATATGACCATTGAAACATAACTTGGGCACGAATTGTATTCCCAAATCGTCGACTTTATAGATGCGCTGAAGTGGCTTATCCTCAATCATGTAGTCATAGAGATAAGGCGTATTGCGATGAAAAGTTAAATATTTACATTTCTCATTGTTGAGTGGCAGACGACTGTTAATCATCATTAATTATACGGACTGACAAATCAAAAAACGTGCATTACTTTATGGAATACTACAAGACCAGGTGCAGGTGGTTGCAGCTAAACTAAACATTTTTTTAATGTTAACGTATTAAGAAACCAGATGTAATAAAGAATAGTGAGGTTAGAGGAGGGCAAAACACTTACAACTTTATATTAATATTGGAACACTCGAACCAAAAACAAACACAAAAAGATACTTCTCTAAAACAACGATTAATAGCCTATTTCCACCAAAGAAATGAAGCTTCATTTCTTGAAATGACAAGAAATGAAGAAAATGATATCATTTCTTCCATACAAATTGTTGTTGCATTTTGCCCTTCATTTCTTTCATTTCTCAAAAATGATGACATTCCCCACGAAGGAATTTGGTATTTTTTAAAAAAGTACTCGCTACTCTCTGGCACTACTCGTTACTCGCTGGAAATAGAAAGTGTCATCACCAATAAAATGTGGATTTGAATTTAAAAAGTAGGCGCAACTTTGTTTATAATATAATTTAGTAAAAATAAGTTGTGTATTTAGCTTTCTGCTGATTATTCAGGGCGTCAACAATGCGATCGCCCAGGGTAATTGCTTTCTTGCCGGGTATGTCTTTTTTTGGGTAAATATTGCAAAAACTCCCCGTGAGTTTGAAAGTGGCGCCTGTTGTTTAAATCAAACCATTCAGCTGTTTTTGTCAACGTGGCATTGCGAATATCAAAATGATGAAGATTTTTCAATGGAAACAGCATCATTTTTAGAAATGAAAATTATAAGAAATGAAGCCAGTGGAAATAGGCTATTACTCACAATTTTACACGAACTATCTTTAAGTTTAATTGTACAATTTTCATTTTACACAACTTGAATTAATATTGTTTTTATGCATAAATTTAAAAAAATGCAAAAAAATTAGCATGTTGCAGCGAGCTGCGGGCGCTTGTACAAGGCAAATTGACAAATGGTCACACTTTCTATGGTATTTTTACAAAGCACCGTTAGAATCAAAGCAAAACAATTATGGCATTGTGAAGCTTGATCTGATCAATTAGCTGTTAATTTAAGCAGTTACGGTTTGAAAATTGTAACATTAATTTTTGTGATTTTTGGCCTATGGCAGCAACCTCTGTGCAGTGGACTTATTGACTTAAAATTTGGCGTACATACCCTCCTAGATAATAGCTACCATTCCTGATTCAAAATATTCAAAAATCTTCTGGGGCAGTTTTTCCAGGCTTAGTCGGCTATGCCCTTACTGATATGGTTTGGGTGTAAGATGTGTTTTCCAAATCTGCTGAGAGTATATGTTCTGTTCGATATAGTATATGTTCAGAGGATTCCTTCTTCTCGTGACAATATCTGCATAATTGGGTGTTTGTTATTCCCAACTTGTGCAGGTCTCTCCGCAGTCTGCAGTGGCCCGTGTAGAGCCCTGTCAAAATCCTGAGGGCATTCTTTCCTTGTTGGATTAACTTTTGGAATCTTTTGAGGTTGTGGTACACTATTAATGCATTTGCTTAACTCATCCCCCTGGTGTTTACCCAGGAGGTTGTTCTAAGCGTATTCTCTTCCTTTCTATGGAGTCCTTTTATGGTGTGTTGGCCTATGCCGCAGTAGGGTTCTTTGCCTACCTTTGCGGTGGCTGTACCCTTACGTGCCAGTTCGTCGGCCATTTTAATTCCGATGTGGGATGGGATGTTACCAGTGTTGAGTTACCACTTCTTTGCTGTCCAAAGAAATAGTTATTGTCGGAGAAAGCCATTTTGAGTGCTTTAACTTAAAAGCAGAGGTCGCAAAAATCGGTCCCCCGTTTGCCTTTGTCAGAAAACGACAGCTTTCGTGCGACCACATTGAAAAGAGGTACCGAAATAACCTTTAACTACGCGCTCTGCTTCTATTTGGTTGTGAGAGGAGAGAAACACATTTTTTAGGTCTTTTTGGGACCGTTTAGCCTAATTCCCGAATTCAAAAGGTCTTCTTCGTATGTATGCATCGGTGTGTAAGGCTCGGCGTAGGATACGAATGTATGCAACGAACTATATGCGCTCTCTCGCTCTCTCTCTGCTTATGTTAGACTCTGGCCCAACTCTTGAGTCTGCAACCTTTTCAAATAACATTTTGAGAGTTTGGTCTTCGAGAAGCACGCAATTTAAGACCAATTGACTGAGTTGGTGGGCCTGTTATTCAGTTGCTGTCGGACTGATCAGTGCTGTGCGGTCAACCACAGCCACTTAACAGTGAGAGCGATAACAGAACACAGAAGTAGGAAGTAATTGTTAGACTTCTTAAACTCTGATATTTCCAAACCAGCAATTTGCAAGGGTATTAAAACTTCGGCACAGACGAAGTTAGCTTATTCTTCTCGTCTTTTATTTCCTTTCAGCTTTTATCTAATTATGTACCCCCTGGTTCATCTAAGGGTTAAATGTTAATATTCAATTAGATTTTCTGTTGGCAGAGAAAATTTACTAAAAAATTGTACACAATTCAATTTTTGTGCAGAAACAACAAAAAATCCATATTTAATTACCAAAATACACACACACACACACACAGATAAAAAACAAACAGCAACAATAATGCCGCACTTATTATTATGCAATAAGCCGAGCAGGAGGAGCAAGAAGAGGCAATCAATCGCGCGTTTGTGTGTGTGTGTGGGTGTGTGTATTTTATTTATAGCAACAAGAGGCAGGCAGCAGGCTCCTCCAGATGGTTGGCCGGGATTCTATAGGGCGCTGCCAGGTGTCTCCCCCGCACACAGTTGACAACACATTGTGATTGTGTGTCAGTGGGAAAACACAAAAACTGTGCCATACTTTCAGGCAGCGGCGTGATATACGCATTTTGCTTTTACTGCTCAATTAGCAGACGCCTCTCGCGAGCTCTCTTTTACCCCACACCCCACCGCCCCCGCAGACATCACTTCCGCTGTGATTTCAAGTTTACTCTGTGCTTGTGCTTTCAAGGGCTCTGACGTTGGCTCTGCCTCTGCCATTGGCATTGGCATTGACAGAAGCCACCCGCAGGCTCCCTCTTCGTTCTTTATTCCATTTTTTTTCTATTGACCAAGGCAACTTTTTGTTTTGTTCTCTTTGCTAACCAATGATTTGTTGTGTTTATTGATTATTCAATTTCTTTGACTTTGTTGTTGGTGTTGTTGGATTTTGTTGACATTGTTGCTGATTTTGTTGTTGTTTATTTTTGAGTACTTTGTTTTTTGTTTTGAACTGACCCAGGCTGACCAACTGTTGATTATATGTCCAAGTTCAGCGCTTAGCGGTTTGCCCTTGTTAATGGGAATTGAAGATTGTTGTCGTTAGCCAAATCTCCACCCAACCTTAGCCTTCTCAATTCTATTGCACTTGTCCTCAATTGGCCATGACTGACTACTCTACACATTTTACAGTTGCCCCCGCTTCGTCTCAAGTTGAAGCAAACTAAAAGTTTCTTTTGACATTCTTTTGGGTCGCCTTCTTGGTAAGAGAATGCGTGCCAAGTCATAAACTTAACCCGGTAACCTCAAAAAAAAACTGGCGGGGGGAAACTCTAAAACAAAACAACCAAAAAGCTGTTTTAGTTGAGTGCCCGGGCACACAGTCCTTTGGCGATCTTACTACTACGCGTGTGTGTGTGTGTGTTTGTGTCTCAATGTCGTGTCAGACGACAATATAAAGTTGATTGTTTTATAGTCAATTTGGTTTGGGGGCACAAACAGCCACCCCGAAATGCCATGGAATTTGTTTTGGCAACGCCAAATAAATGGAACATTTTGACACAGAAATGAGCCATCCGCTGCTGCTTCTTGCTTGTAGGGGAATGCCCAGAAAAGGGGCGGCCCATTGGATTGAATGGAGCATATGTTCCATACTTTACTCCCAACTAAATCATTTATAAACCAAAATGTGGCAGACAGTTTGTACCACTTGGTACCAACTTTGTTTTTAGATAAATTGAGATAGAGGCAAAAGGAACTGCTCCAGTCAAGTTTAAACTATTTTAAAGTGAGGATGAAACTTTTGCAAAATATTTCGAGTAAAGATTTCGCTAAAATATGTACAACTTTAAAGTTGGCAATGCGAGAAAAATAGCAACTGAGCAACAAAGTGAGCCCCAATGAACCACTGAAAAAAGTGAGCAACTGAGTTTGTTCGTTGAAATAAGCACTAAAAATGTTAAATGTCCAAAAACGAAACTAGAATCTTAAGTAAAGAAGTAAGAAAGTCGGTCAAGCCCGACTGTAGTATACTCTTGCTCATAACTTGAGTATCGTTCATCTGATCTTTAACATTTCTTTGGCAACTCAATAAATAATGCTAATTACTAACCATATTTAGAAGCTACGAACCATCTATCTTCAAAACTGTGGCAGATATGACGTTTTTTCCAAATTGTGGGGGCGGCAGGGGGCGTGGCAAAAATTGAAAATTAACTGAATCTCCCTGCAAGTATAAGAAATATATGTCCCATACATGTCAAACCTCTATCTCTTACCATCTCTGAGATCTGTGCGTTCATACGGACGGACAGACAGTCGGCTGTTAATGCTGAGCAAGAATATATACATACTTTACTAGCTGAACCCGCCCACACTTCGTCCGCGTTCAAGATTTTAAGAAATTGTAGAAATTGTGTTGTTGGATATTAATATGATTGGCTTCATTTTATCTTGTACAGTTTTGAGTGTGAACTGGTATTAATAAATCAAAATCCAAATCATGTACACATGTTAAATTTTATTCCATCCCGTCCTAAGGGACCCAACAAGAGTCACTGTTAAGTCATTATTAACCCACTGTTTCCCCCACGTCCCCCCTCTACCCACTCACACCATTCCACTCCACACACCTGCTGATACGGCAAAGGTAAAAGCGTCTGACTTGGCAAATACAATATGCAAAGACAAAACTGTAAAGAAGAAAGAAATCTGCGCAAAGACAATTTCTAGTTTTAGTCGCGGCCGTAAAAGAGCTTTGCTCCTAAAAAAAAGGGCATGCACACACACCTACAAAGATGTACATATGTAGTTGTTGCTGGTACTACTTGCAGAGCACGCATGTTGATCATGAGACTCTGAGAGCAGAAGTGAGAACAATTTAGAGCGCAACTGTTATTCTTCTGTGACTGTTACAGTTGCAGAGATAATACAGAGAGGACTAAGCAGCGAGTGTATATTGTTGTTAGTGTTTTTACTCTCTGTTTGTTTTCTTCTTCAGACAAATTCCCATTGCTCATTTCTGTACCACATACAACCTTTTCACGCACTTCAAAATTTGACCTAAAACCTTGGTCTATGCCAAATCTTATATCTCTAGGATAATCGGATTTGGCTGTGGGTTGATAATCAGTCAGTCGGGCGAAGAGATTTATATAATATGTATAGATAGATGTGAAAAGAAAAAAAGGTTGTGTGTCGTTAACACTCACAAGGCTTTGATGTAAAACATGATGCTAAATTTAAGCAGTGCTGCCAGAATCTCCGAAGCAAAAATTGCTAGATTTGGGAAAAAAAAGTTGCTAAAAATTATGTGAAAATTGCCAAAAAAAAATTGCTAAGCCATTTAAGTTTTCGTTTTCGACAAATATATGTATGTATTTTTTGGCAATGTGTAGGCATAGTGCGTGCTGTTCCTCCGTTTTTGTTGTATTTGGTACGAAAGACAACTTATTTTTTTTTGGGTAAATGCGCCAATCGCAGCCACATGTTTTCTTGAGGCGGCGTGGTGGCGGATATCAAAAAGATTTGCGCCTATTTTGCAAAACGCACAATATGCTTTCGTTGAATCAGCGCAATCCTTGCGAATCCATTGCTTGAACTCCTCATCTTGCAGCCAGGCAAAAAATTTTGCTTGTATGTTAAATTTTCTTTGCTCATGCATAGACTAGAATATCTAGACGAGGGTTGTTCCCCAAGAAGAGAGCGCGAAAATGTGACTGTGTCTCTCTCTAACACACAGTGATGCATGACTTCGATAAGCATTCGGGTTGAATTGGCGAGTAGCAGTAGTAGTGTAGTTTTTATTTATAATACTGTACAAGTAAATCTTAAACTATAGCTGGCTAACCTAATTACAATTGTAAAAAGTAATTAAACTATAAAAAAAGTTTTTCAGTCTTATTTATTCTTTATTGTTTTCAACATGGTTATATAAAAACCGCACGTTGAAATTAGCATTATGTAGCTGCTGAATGATGCCTGTTATAGGTAGGGCCTAGAACAATTCGCTTAGCGTCTTTCATGAACGCTGCAAGGGCTATCCAATTTACTCCATTGAGCAGATCGTGAAGTTCGTTTTCCGATAGATATAGACGCTGAAAGTTCAACATACGTATCTCCTTTAAGATGGGGCAGATTCCGACAAAGTGTTATTCCTGTGTGTGGTTGAAAATTGAGGCTTAGAGTTTCACATCTCGCCCGGAAAATAGCGTTTATCCTCTCCACACCTAGACTGTCATTGAAGTAATTTTTTGATCCGAGGTTGAGAGGTTTGCTTGCGCAATAAATCCGTCCCTCTTTACTTCGCAGATTTTGGCAATGATTTCTGTTAGGGCTTTTTGCCACAGTAGATGGTCTTCAAGGTCGATACTGACGGAGCACTCGTTAGCGATGTAAGACCATATTTCAAAGAACTGGGATCTTTCGCCCTGAAGTTGCCTAGCTCTGATCTTCAGCAATCTTGAGCTATCGAATTAGCGTGTATGTTCGGCCCCCAGGGGCTAGGGTTGGGGAACTCTGATTTAGACTGCAAAATTGCTCAGTCGACACCGCTTCTGTAAGAAATTAGTCAGCTGTTTGCTATCATTTACGCTCTCTGCATACATTTCGGGCAGCTGTTCGCCCTCACTTACGCTCTCCGGATCAGAGCCGGCCAGCCATAGCTACCACGAGCCGAATTCAGACGTGTTTTTACTCAAACGCGAGCCGAACTCATGATTGTGTGAATCGATGAACACTGAATTGCAAGTAAAACGGCTGTAGTCTGGAGGGAACTCTCTTGCTAACCAACACAAGCCCACTTTTTTATCCTCTCCATTTGGCCGCCACTCTGGATACATTTGGGAATATGTCCGTCTCGCTCTAACCTACTGGCACTATAAAGCAGCGTTGGTCAACGAGAGCGAGGCCAAGAAGTGAGAGTGTATTAGTGTGTGAAAAAAAAGCGCCGTGAATTTGCTTCGACCTGACATCATCAAAGGCTAGCCAGCGACTGAAAGACATTTTGCTCTGTTCTCTTCAGCTTCGGCAGCCGTTCGACGCGAAATGTCTTCGCCCCCCAGGGGGTACTTGTGACCATCGCTGGTCTAAAACTCATTCTCCATGGCTGTGGGTAACTCATCCTAATGTACATATCACCTCATGGCTAGAAAATAAACAGATTTACTTCACTTGGTGACCGCAAGGTTATTCTTGCTGGCTCTAGTGCAAAGGACCAAGACAAACCATGGGTTTGTTGCTTTATTTCCTGTTCCCGGAGTGGCTGCTGCGCTTTTCTCTGGGTGTTTGCATAACCCGCCAAAAAAAAAAAAACAGCTGACAATGACCTTTGACATTTACCCACTAAACTGCATTTGCAGTTTTCTCTTCTCTCTCCCTCTCCAGCACTCTCTCAGGCAGCCCAAGCTGTGCTTTAATTTCAACTAAATTGCTTAATAAACCCAACCCCAGAAGCAACAACAATCATAACTAACTCATTAGCACAAAAACTTTTTCAGTCGTGCCCTACCCTCCTTCCCTCTTGCACCCGCCCGCCTACCAGCTGCCTTCTTTCGTCTTGTGCTTTCATTTCCTTTCTGGCCCGTTTTGAGGTCACATTTTGGGTTACCCTAGTGACAGGCTGACTGGGTGTGGGTGTGGGGGTGTGTGTGGGTGGTTGGTGGTTGGTTTTGGTTTGGCACTTTATTGAGTTTGCCGTTAGCTGCTAATTTCAAAACAGTTAGCAGCCACTTAGGCATTTTGTTTCCGACTGTTTGGGCCAGGAGTTGTTATTGTGGCTTGTTGTGTTTGAGCAACAGTTCTGTGGTTGAGAACCCATTTTAATTCCATTTCATTTCTATCTACTTGCAGGACATTGCCGCCTACATCAAGAAGGAGTTTGACAAAAAATACAATCCCACATGGCATTGCATTGTCGGTCGCAATTTTGGCTCCTATGTGACACACGAGACCCGTCACTTCATCTATTTCTATTTGGGCCAGGTGGCCATTTTATTGTTTAAGAGCGGTTAAAGTATTGTCGAGTCGGATGAAGTGGTGGTGAGGAGGCTGGAGGAGCAGCAGCAGCAGCTGGAGGCATCACAGGTGAAGCAGGAAAGGGAGCAGACACAACAAACAGACGACGAGGAGGAGGAGGAAGAGGCGGTGGCAGACGACAAGAAGGAGCAATTAGTGGAACAACAACAAGCAGCAGCAGCAACAGCAGCAACAACAACAACAAATAATCAGCTGCAACAGCAAGCACAGCCAGAGGAAGATGAGGATGATGATGAGGAGTTTGACGATGATGCTACCATTGTGGAAGACAGCGATGCCACCAGCTGCAGCAGTTGCAGGCGTGCCGAATTAGAGGAGGCAGAGGCGGAAAATAACGAAGTAGTAGAACAACAACAGCAGCAACAGCAACCACAGTAAAACCACCCTATAAATATCGCTTAGCCAAGGCCAGTGCACACAGTCGTTTCACACATTCAAAAAAAAAAAAAGAAGATACAATTAAATCTATTCCACATCCACGGCATAACCTCTCACACACAACACTTGAAAGTGTGTTGCCTACTTTGTTTTTTGGGGTATTGGCAACTGAAATTTTGGACCAACACACAACATACAACACACAACACACACACACAACATACAACACACACACACACAATGCCGTCTCTTTTTCTGTTCCTCCTTAGTTAAGAATCTCACATTTCCCCTCCTCACAATTCCAATTTACATTTTGTTCCCTAAATCTACGTAGTTTTGCTTATTTTTCTTTGGCAAAATTCGTAAGTAATTTCTTTTTTCGTCTGCCTCTATTAAAATGTTGTAAAATAGAACAAAATTTTGATTTCAATTTGTTTTTTTTTTTAATAGTTGAAAACACGAGTCATTGGGTTCTTATACTTGGATTTGTTCCAAACACTTGTGAAGTATTTTGAAATTTCCAGCAAGAAAGAAGGGTTCGAATAGGCAGAGATATCTATGCAGACGACCCCAAGGAACACGATGAAGGACTGAACCAATCACTTGTCTGGATATCAGGCAAAGATCCCTGCAGTAGCCCTGACATATATGTACATTAGACTGCCTTTTTTTTATTGTATGAAAAATGTAAGATCATATATGGGGGCGCCCCTTGATCCGTAAGTTTATGGGTGCATATTTAAAAAGTTATGTTTTAAAGAGCGCGAATAGGCTCCCAATAGTTTTCCATAAATTTTCCATTTTTGTTCAAAATTGGGAAACATATGGCCATTTCCAAACTGACGTGACGTTACGTTCGTACGAAAAGATCTTTTTGAAAAATATGAAAATCTTGGAAAAAAAGATTGTTCTATATTTGGGTAGCAATTAAGTAGCACTACAATCAGCAATCAGGAGTTAAAGATATAGGCAATCATATATGCTGGCGTGACGTTTCATAAAACGGAAGTGGGTTTTGACTTGTTTTAGAAAAATGCAAAATTCTGCGAATTGGGCAAAGCTTTTTGTATAAAACTTTTTTTTAGTATGATTTGAAATCATACAAGTTTATTTTTCAGGTTATCTAATTCAAAAATGTTTGCCCAATTTTTTTTTTATTTGCATAAGTATCTGACATGACGTTACCTGACGTTACGTTACTTAAATTTCCTCATTATAAAGCAGAAACTTACAGTTAATTGCAATCATATAGTTCCTTATGGTGTCTTCTGCATTATTTTGTAACTCTTTGTACCCTTAGAAATAGTTTAGAGACCAAAAATCAATGCAATCTAAAGGCATTTTTATGACAACAAAACGTATCCAAATGAGCAAAAATGGAGCTTGCGCGACTTTGCACTCGAAAATCTCGAAATGGGTTATGAATATATTTAAAATTGGCTTATATTAGTTCATTTTGATTATTTACCCATGATTCATTTTTTGATCTCGGTGGACTTTTCTGTGGAAATGCCCATATCTTTCAAAATCGCAATAACTTGACAAATTTTAAACCACAGATTTCATTGTTGAAATTTAGATGTAGCTTAAGGCGTATGGGTAATTTTTAGTTTAAACTTTGTGACCTTTAAAACTGGAATTTTTTTGTTATATTTTTTTGAATTGTGTAACCTATGATACAACATGAATAGGTTAAGGGGGCGCCCTCCTTACATTTCCAATGTTTGCCTTAAAAAAGGCACCCTAATGTACATTCCAAATCCTACACTTTGGCAGAACACTTAACAGAACTAGGACTAATGGGAGACTGCACAATAGTAGTGTTGGGTAAAGGTTATTCTTTTCACTGAACATGTTCACTTGTTCTTTTTTTCTAAGTGAGTCAACTCACTCAAATTGCTCAGTTGTTCTTGTTCAAGTGTTCTAGGTCTATGGCGGAAGGTTGTGTGAGCGCACGTATTTTTGTTTTGCCGATGGCATTTCTAAGTGGTTGGTTTCGGTTACACTGACCGCGTTGTTTTTGTTGTTTCAGAACTAACCACATACGAAATTTGTGTGTATGTGCGTCTTTTACTCTCCCGCTAACTATTCCGCTCTCGCGCGCTCAGTTCATAATGTTGGCGCCATACTTGTTATAGTTGTACGTACGGCCAAAGACACTACATTCATACAAACTTTTTTATTTTTCGTTTTTGGGATCCAATGTGAGCTCCCAAGAACAATCGTTTTTTTGCGTCACATGCAATATCTATAAATCTTTGGTACAGCCCACAGCAAAACACACACACACACAAAACAACTCGCACAGCAAGAGAGAATGAGCAGCTCAAAGAACACAAAACAATACTTAGAGCAAGGCAGAGCAAACTCACAAAGCGAGACAGACATAACAACTATCTGAGCAAAAGAGACCGAACAGCTCTTAGAACAACTCAGAACAAGATAGACTAAATAAGACTCTCTGAACAAATATGAACAATTGAAAAATGAACATGTTCACTTGTTCAGTTTAAAGAACAACTCAATTTTGTTCACTTCACTCATGAACAACCCAACACTACACCATAGATCAGATTACCTACTGGATGACATGTACCTACCATTCCGACTTCTGTTGTAGCTGTGAAATTGAAGAGGAGACAGAAAGCATTCAAAACCTACTAGGCGACTGCACTGTACTTCTAAGAGTCTTTTTTTTGGAAATCTGGCTAGTATCAGGACTCAAATTCCCGAGTAATTTCAGTACAATTTACCTACTTAGCTTTTCAAGACTACAATGGAGCATTTCATACCTGAAAATAAGGCATGTTTCCAGTACCAGAGCTTTTGAATGTGATGAACTTGAGAAAGTCGGGATTTACGAAATCACTCGGCAATTCACACCAAATGCCATGCATCAGTGAGTGTCAAAGAGAGATAAGTATATTGTTTTTGTGCTCACCATTTGGCCTGCTTGATATAGAGCAGCGATTGTCACCAGATACCCCCCACCCAGGGGCCTAAGACATTTCGCTATTTACACATACACAAGCCGAACGCAGGCTGAAGCTGAGTAAACAGGCCTTCAGTCGCTGACTAGCCTTCGATTAGATCGAAGTTGGTTCACGGTGATTTATTTTTGCACACCAATACACTCTTACTTTTTGGCCCCGATGTCGTTGACAATCGCTGATATAGAGCAGGGTTCGCCAAGAAAAGAGCTCAGTACTGCCCCGTAAGGGAGTGTTTTGTAACGCTGACTGCGACTGAATTTTTAGAAATTCATTGAGAAATGACTTCGGCAGGCATTCGGCTCTTATACGTGAGAATTATCTAATCTGTTTGGCCACTCAGGGGCTATGGCTGGGGAACTCTTATATGGAGACACAGAAGCCGCTTTCAACGCGCTTGTGTCTAACGAAGTGCACCCGTGACGTGAATGTAAACTTGTCACGACGACTCCCGATGTAATCGTAAACAAACAAAGTTTCGTACGTGAGCATCCATGATCCGTGTGTGTTTCGTTAGTCAACTGAAGTCAAACATTGTGAGTGCAGTATTCATAAAATTTTGAAAACTAATTTTTTCTGTAAAAAATGTGTCTTGGTTTTTGAAATTTTTGTAAATTCGTATCTTCAATATTTAAGAACTCTAATAAGCTGACCGAAAACCAAAGAAAAAACGGGCCCGGTCTTCCCTCAACTGAATGTGTTGTGTTATCGCGCTTACTGTGGTTAAACACACAGCACTGATCAGTCCGACAGCCACCCCTTAACAGGCCCAAGTCAGTCAATCGGTCATAAAATGTGTGCTTCTCGAAGACCAAACTGTCAAAATGTTAGTTGAAAAGTTTGCAGACTTTAGCGTGCTCTGGAACTTAGCGCAAGCAGAGAGAAAGTCAGTGTGAGAGAGCGCATATAGTATGTCGCATACATACATATTGTTAGCGTGAATTTTGCCAAAAGGGCCGAGACAGACTTGAGAAGAGAAAAAAAAAAACAAAAAAAAAATGTGTTTCTCTCCTCTCACAACCTAAGAGAAGCAGTGAACGCTGTTAAAGGTTGTTTTGTCTGTACCTCTATTCAATGTGCCGGGCGAAAAATGTTATTTTCGCGACCTTTGCTAATAAGCTAAGCAACAAGAGCGCGTTTTTTTTTGCTGCTAGCAGATTATTAGAAGAAAGCCGAACACGGACATTATGCGATATTATTTGTAAGCTTACATTTTTAAATATAAAAATAATGAAAGAATTTTACTTTTTTATGTGTTTGAAAAAAGCACCTTATTTAATTTTTCAAATTTTGTTTAAAATTTGAAGATGCATTTTTATTGTGCGTGATCATTCGTGACGCCTCTTTTATTTCGTGAATCGTTCGTGACGTCAAAGACAATGCGCTCAGGCGCGCATCTCTAATATTTTTCTCTCTCTTTCACCTTGACTCTCTCAATCAGCCTTAAACACCGAATAAATCACACAAATTTTTGCGCAATGTGTGTTAGTGAAATAGTGGGTGTGTATGCGTCACACGCACGCATTTGTGCAAATCGAGATCGAAATCAAAACCGTTTTGATTTTTTGAGTTCTTTGCGCAAAGTTTTCGTGTGTTTTGTGTTGTGAGTGTGCATTTTGCGCAAATTGTGCTCAGTTGTAAGCAAGTCGTCGGCGCGTGTGATACTTAAAATTATGGAAAAAGATGCTCATGAGTGAAAACTGGACGTTGAAGTAGTGGCTACTTCAACCACAAGAGTTTTTTCTTTTCGTTTTTTTGCATTTCCTTTTCACTCCTGCGTCTTTCTCCATCTTTACTCGCCGAGCGCTTGCTTTCAACTGAAATTTGCGCAAATGCTTGTGTAGTGTGTGCGCTAAATGCGTGTAAATTTGCGCAAAACATTTGTGTGGTGTATTCGGTGTGGTGTATAGAAAATGAAAAAATTCAAGCCAGTTTCAGTTAAGGAACCAATCCAAGTAAAAGGGATCTACAATATTACCATATTTAGTGTAGGATAATGGTAGCTCATATCAGTTCTTCAGATTTGTTTTTGCTGAATTGTCTGAATAGAGTGAAAGAATATAGAGGTGTAATAATGGGAATGAGGCAAATTTGAACAGATATTAGCTGAGAGAACGTTCGCTAAGCTAAAAGCAAAGCGCTCTCCGAATTTGCCTTTGCCTTTTATTGCACCCAGCAAGTTTAAAGAGTGAGCCGAAGCAGCTTGCACTTGTAATTAGCTGAGAAGAGAGTCTCGCTCCCAGCTTGCCTACTTATTTTTTCTATTCGAACTAAGCAGAAACAAATAGAGACCTCCATTTCGTAGCAAAGACCACAACCAACTCTCTCTCACACACACACACTCACCCACACACAGCACAGGCAACAACCACCACTGCAGCCGAACGAGCAAACAAAAAAAATATAAAGAAAAAAAGAACAATTTTTAATAAAAACAAAAAACAAACAAAAATTTATTTACTATTTATTTATTTATATTTTTGCTACATAAAACTGGTGAAAATAATAAAAAAAAAAAACACACAAACAAAATACAAACAAAAAAAAAATGCAAACAAAGCAAATGGCAAACACAATATCTACTTATATAAATGTATAATTATTAATTACTTTTCAAACCTAAATGGAAAAATCGGTGTCACTTTTTTTTTTGTTTTTTTCCAATTGCAAAATAGTCCATAATAAAAATAAAAGAAAAAAATATTTCCATCCACAGAAAACAAAAAAGTAAGAGAAGCGAAAAAAAAATAAAACAAAAACTAAATGTATACATAATCTGTATGTTTCTTTGTGAACTTCATTTGTGTCAGCAAAAAAAAAAAAAAAAAACTAAGTAAACTAAACTAAAGAAAAAACCAAGAAAAAATGCTTAATACGTAATCAAGAATACCCCACACATACATATACAGGCGTTTTCCAACACACATTTACCGTTACTTTGCACTCCTCTTTGCTCCTATATAAATACATATGTATGTTACGTTTTAGAGATTATAACTCTCTCGCGGCACGGATTTTGATTACACAACCAACACCCACACACACACACACACATTAAACTAACTATGTAGGCCCGGCCCCCTCACTCAAGAAACACACACATTTTGTTCCACACCTTCTAATAAGTGTTTATATATACATACACACATGCATCTAAATGTATGAAGATAATAGAGCATAATTTTTTGTCATAAAAAAAAACAACAAAATATTTGTGTGTGCAAAACAAACCAATTTTTGATGTAACGGAAAACAGGAAGAAAAAACAAAACAAAAAACAAAATATTGTGAGCGCCAGGCTTAGGAAAGTGTTAGCTAAAGCAAATAAATTTTGCATTTGTTTATGGTTTTTCTCTTTTTGCTTTTGGTTTTTAGTTCTTTAGCCCCCCAATCCCCCCCCCCCACGCTCCGCCAGTCCATCCTTTCAATTTGTTGAAACTCAAATCTTGTAGCTGCCATTTTGTTTTCTAAATAACAACACACAAAATCTCTAGCTTAAAACTTAGTTTGTAACCAACTCACTGATCGATCCAATTTTAAAGTTTCCACGATACCATCTTAGTTTTTGTGTGCCTGAAATAATGGAACATTACTTAAGTTTTTGTAAGAATTAGTGAATTATATAATGCTAAACTGATGAAGAAATGATGATGATGATGATGATGATAATGAAGAGCAAGAGAGGGAAATGGAAAATTTAAAAGTAAACAAACCAAAACAAAAACAAAAAACATATGAGTAAGAGAACAAAGAAAAACCAAAATAAGATCTTCAATGTGAAATAAAAAAAAAGGTACTTCTTTGAAACCACGAAGCAACATTTGCCATTTTACTGGGTGGGGGAGGGGGAACGGAAATAAGTGAAACCATTTTATCAAACCCTTTACTCGGCACATGTTCCTGAAGTTAAGGTGGCACCCTCATGTAAGACTCCTTGGTTAACAAGACGCTTGTCGTACCTAAAAAAACAAGAAATTCAGACTTTTTAAAAGATATTAGAAAATATTAGATAATAGAAGATATCGCGCTTTACTCTTCTGCTCGTTCTGAATTTCCTACCATCAATATCCAAATGATATGCTGATTACCTCTCACAATCGATTTCCGTAATGATCCAAAATAATTTTACTCATTTGTTAACTCTAACTCTAAGTTGAATGGATTTGCTCCGTCCCTCACTATCAGAATGAGACTGAATCTTCCGATCTTATTATCGCTGATCTATTTACCTCCATTTTTAAGACGACTTATGTATACCCTTGTTCCACTACTGACAAACATTGAATCACATTCTCAAAATGGAGATGTTTTCTTGTTCCACTGACGAATGTTGTTGACGGTCACACTAACGTAAACAAAGAACAGCTGGTTGATTTGCTATGTCTGCAATTGTAAATCAAAGTTCGCCATCCACATGTCAAGCAGCATGCCCTCCAGGTAGTCCCAGCACAATAAAGGTAACTCATATATAAGAAATATTACTGCATTTTAACATTCTAGTTAGTTCGGTTAGTCAAACTTACCGGCAGGTTAACCGAATTCGCGTGTCTCATGCTGTCTTTGGCGAGAACCGAGCGGCAAAGTTAACCGCTGCCTCATGATGGGGTCTAATTTTAACCTGCCGGCAAGTAGCGATAGAACTATCGATATTTTTATCGATCGACAAACAGCTGTGTTTATAATAAACAAATTTCTTACATCCACGCAATAGAAATGGACACAGACGGCGATGTGGAACTTTCCGTTCATCAGAATAGCAACCGCCGCATTCATGGCAAATGTTTTGACAATGGCAAAGCAGGCAAACTCACAGCCCGCCGTAATGGCGGTTGCTCTAGCGTATGGGGCCCAGAGTACAAAGAACAGCAATCTGTGCAGAAACAATTTATATTTTTTTCCAAAAACCGCCGTACCGATCAAGGTTAAAATTAATCGATCTTCGATCTTTGCTCACCGCAGAATATGCTGCCCTTATGGTGCCCTTTTCGTCCACAAACTTCTTCTCGGAGTGGTGGATTCTCAATTGTTCTTCACTTCTATAGACTTTACAGTACCCTCAAGGTTCACTCGTACATTCCGACCACTACGTTTGTCATTCTGCAGGTCCAACTATGCTCCACATGAACCTTTTCGTGTCTTATGCTCTAATTATAATTCCCTTTCATTTATTTTTTCAGTTGAAAAATCATTTACTCTTATTTTAAGTGAAATTTATCAAATCTATTCCTTTGTTCTATGCATTTATGTACTATTGTTAACCAAATAAAACAACAATTTTGACCTCCCATCACTAACAGCCATTCAGTTCTGGCAACACTACGATAGGCGATAGCCACGGAAATCGATATACGAAAACTAAAAATCCCAATTAGAATACTAATGCGTTAGTGACAAATAATCAAATGGTACGAACGGTACTACTAATGGAATTGCAACATCAACAACATTACAACGGTAGTTAATAAACAAACGCCCTTTGGAGGCACTGCAACACAAACCAAGGCTGTTGGCGGAGGCGCTTAGAACGCCTCCGATTTTAATCCGATTCCGATTAAAGTTACGTGAACAGAGCGGTGATAGAGTGGTTTGCGGAGAGGGGGGCGTTGAGTGGTGCAACCAAATCCCAATCAGATTGCAGTATGCAAACCAATCAGACGCAATGAACGTAAAGAAACGGCCACGTCTGGATCTGGAGCTCTGCTCGTCGGCAATGGCAGCAGCGCTGCCATCAGTTCCATTAGCATCAACAACAACCACAACACAAGCATCCGTTTCGGAGGCCCTGGTGACCAGTTCATATGGCTCTGGGCAAAGCCTCTTTCTCACCAGCACCACTACGGGTAATGTCAACAATGGAGCACAGATCTTTCTCACCATTTGCGGCGAGGATAACTCCGAGGAGGAGGAGGAGGAGGAGTATTATGCCATCAAACAGGAGCCCGATCTGGATGTGCATGCCCTGTTGCCGACCAATCTGCAACTGCCCACTGGTTGTGAGATCTATCTGGTCAAAGATACGTCAACGTCGACAACGTCAGCGACAGCACCGAACCAGTTGCCCCATCCTACCAAGGCTGCCATCAAACTCGAGCCGGACACCATAGGCGATAATTGTAGTCTAAATGTAAATAAATTGTTATTCGTTAGTGGCCAGCCGGTGGGTACGACGGCCACACCCCAAATCCTAATGGAGAATGCCCGACCGGTCACCAACCTGGCGCCCCAAGCCCAACCCAATGTCAAACTGGATGCGTACAAAAAGCGAGACGATAAACGTCGCGCCACCCATAACGAAGTCGAAAGACGACGTCGCGACAAAATCAACTGCTGGATCTTTAAGCTCAAAGAGATGCTGCCCACGGAGGGTAATCGCTACAAGCCGATGACACAACAAATGGATGAGGCCACCTCCAGTTCGAGCACAAGCCTGAAAAGCAATACAAATCAAAATGGACGCACACCACCCAACGATTCCAAGTCGCAAATATTAATTAAGGCCTGTGATTACATCAAGAGCATGCAGAATGAGATTGACAAGTGAGTGCAATCCTAAATTCAAGATTCAATAACCCAAAATTTTAGCTATTCAACTGAAATCCACCAGCTAAGGTCCCACAGGCAAATAATTTATCCAAAATTTTGATGAAAATTTGGTTCATGATTGCACATTTTGTTGAACTTAAAACTAGATAACTAAATAAGTTGATTAAATATGTCCGAAAAGTTCCCTAATTTGTCCTATGGAGCCAAATTTTCATTAAAATTTGGCCAAATTCTTTGCCTGTGGGTCCTTAGCTTGAGTTATGCTTGCTTAGGAACAGAATCTACTCTAAGATTGTCTCTTTATTGCAGCATTTCCATGAATGTAGAATGTAGGGCGGCCCCGTCTGAAATTTTGACCAGGGTTCGACAGGGATTCTCTTTTGTGTGAAAAGCATTTCCTGAAAAGCAAATTCAGCACAACAGCAGGATTTTTTGTAAAGTGTGATCCTTAAATCGTACTTAAAACGTTTGCCCAAGTCGTATCCCAGGCATTACTGTCATCTACAAGTTCATCGCTCACGTTAGCCAGCAGCTCTGCTACCCGGGGTCACCACTTGAAACGCAGTAAGCCAGTACTGCGCTGGTTTCACCAAGTTTACCTCACTTGCACCTCTCTCAGGTCTTCATTCACTTTGTAAAAGCTTTCGCATTACTTCAAAGTGATGCACTATGCACTCTCATCCGCTTCCATATATCCCATCAGGTCTATTTGTTTAGGTCGTTTTTTTTCTTGATTCGCAGAATTTGGCCAACAACGTTTTTAATTACACTCCAGTGCTCTTCGCTGGAAGTCATGTTCTCTGCTGTTACATATGTATATCCTACACAGGTTGGTTGCCATCGTTTGCAGTGAAACTCAGTGTGCCCTACACCATCTGTTTTCGCCATGCTCTGAGCTGTTTTCCAATTGAGTGGAGGCATGCGCTTAAGTAGTCCACATCGCCGTGCTGATCTCTGGCCTAAGCCTTCTTGCTCATCTACCCTTGATTTCGTTTGTCCCTCTTTCTTGCCCCCTGGGTAAGGGTTTCTACCTTGCACGATTCTATAGTTTGCCTTGACACATACCCAGCTTGGCGGTTACCAAGCTGGGACGAATGACGAATCTCAAATTTTTATTTATTTAACTCTCAACATAAACAAGCCTGCATCGTCTGGCATTATAAGAGAGCACAGCCAGCATTTTATCAAATTTCTGATCACATTCGTTTCTTTTTCGTGTCCTCTGCTTAAAATAGTCATAACACGCTCGTAATCGGATACTTTTGTCGGGAGAAAATGATCCCCTAGCCGCAACTCGTCGTCGTATTTCAATGAATCACATTTTGAGCATATGCATGAGTCATTTTTGAGTCTTCCTTAAATTGCATCTGCAATTAATCTCTTTTTTAATCATCGAAAAAGACTAATCAATGTGATTTTTGCTAAAATAATCTGCTGAATCTGTCTGTGTGTATAGGCACGCCGCTAAAACTGATTGGGCTGGAGATTGCAAGTGCGTAGCAAGCTTTCAAAAAGGTGATCGTTTCTTAAGTTTTCCTGTTTTGATATATTTTGGCATAAAATAAAAAATGTATAAAGTTTGGAGTATTGCCGGCTCTAGGTCAAGTAAAACACACAAATATATGTATGATGTTTTCCAATATATTTCGGTTGCTCCTCGGCAACCATCTTCAGGGACACTACAAAAACAATTTACCAATTACAATTTAACATTGATTCAATCAAAACAAAAAAGAGATTTTTAACATACATTATTTTACACGTCTGCTCCGTTCGGCGTGGAGTTGGATACTGATCTATTATTTGTCACTAAGTGTCTGTATAGGTGAGCACAGTTTTCTGTGTCCGTCTTATAGTTAAGTCTCTTGTCTGTTGGTGTGTCAATTATTTGTAGCATCTCTATAGTGAAGCGTTTGCTGTAGTGGTTTTCTTGCTGTAGGATTGTTGTTGCTTCAAAATTCGCGAGCGTCGTTTTTTGTGTGGTTGTTTGATGTCTGAGTTTGTAGTCCGATCTATGTTGGGATATGCTTGTTTTTAATTTTGAGTTTGTTGTACCAATGTACAATTTGTTGCAACTGTTATCTGCATTTCCATTGCATGGTATCTTGTAGATAACATTACTCCTATAGGATATGGCTATTTTGGACTTCGTCTTATTGAAAAAGTTTCTCATTGTGCTATTAGGTTTGTGGGCTAGTTGTATGTCTTGTTGGTTGAAGCAGGAACATATGTCAGAGACTTGTAAATTCTAGGTTGTTGTTTCCTTTTGGAAATTGGTTGGCCGTTCTTCTCAATCAGGGATTTGATTATTTTTGTTTGGAAGTCATTGTCTTTCAAAATTTGTTTGATTTCTGAAATGGTCTCCTTATGATATATTTCATCGCTTATGTTTATTATCCGTTGTATACAACCCCTTGCTGTATTTATTACTATGTTTTTCGGGTGCTTGGAATGGTAATTGATGATTCTGCCTGATGCTGATGGCTTCTCGTACCACCTTAGCTTAAGTTGATTTCCCTTTCTGTTTATTGTGGAGTCTAAATATGGTAGTTTGCCATCCATCTCCAATTCCATGGAGAAATTTAGATTCCTGTGAAATGAGTTTTGTGCGTCAAGTGCGTTCTGAATCTCTTCATACATTATTACATATTTTGTAAGCAATCTTGGTGGATGCTTTAGTTTTATGTCTGTGCTGTCAAGGAGTTCCTCCATCACGATGTCCGCTATAACCGGGAATGCTGGAGATCCCATTGGCATGCCTTTTAACTGTGTATATATGTCGTCCTCAAATTTAAAATATCTATTTTCTACAATACAGAATTTTAAGTCCATTTTTGTCTAATAGTCTCCAACGCTAGTTCTACGGGTATGCTCGGGAATAAAGAGACTACATCGAATGAAATTAGTTTCTCATCGTCGCATATATAGGTGTTGTTCGTTCGTTGTTTGAATTCAATCGAATTTTTGACGTTGTATGTTGAGTCCACCGTAAGGTTCTTCAAAATTTTGATTACAAATCTGCAGAGGCCATGCGACGGTGCACCGAAGGACGAGCAAATTGGTCGAAGCGGGGTTCCTTCCTTGTGGATTTTTGTATCTAACTCCACGCTGAACGGAGCAGACGTGTAAAATAATGTATCGTCAGTCGGAGAATTATTAGCAAGGCTGCAAACCGGTCCGGAACCGAACCCTTGAGAACCGGTTCGGTTCGGGTTTTTTGGGGTTCGCGAAATGGACCATGAACCGAACCCCTAATATTTTTGACTAATCAAACCTGAAACCGAACCGGACCACTTTTTCGAAAAATTAGGTTCGGTTCCCAACATTAAGTAGTACTTAATACTCGATTCTCGATTCACAACATCTCATTACTGGATACTCGATTGTTAATTCTCAATTCTCGATACTCGATTCTCGATTCACCATACTTAATACTTGATTCTCGATTCACAACAACTCAACAACTCATTACTCGATACTCGATTCTTAATTCTAAATTCTCGATTTTCGATTTACGATACTTGAAACATACTTGATACTCGATTCACAATACTTCAAACATACTCAATTCTTGATACTCGATTCTCGATACTTGATTCTCGATTCAAGAAACTCAGTTCTCGATACTAACTACTCTATAAACTTTAGTTTAGTTCTTGATACTCAGTATTCGATACTCAGTAGTCGATACTCAGAAGTCGACACTCAGTATTCGATTTTTAGTGCTCGATACTCATTACTGGATACTCGATTCCGGTATTCTCTAGTTCGTCTTTGGAGTTTTTGAAGCTAGCCGCACAATTGTAAATGTATCGATAAGTATTTTGGCCTCAAGGTGCTTCAAGACAGAGACGATGGTCACACTGGATGGATGACGCTAGCAGAGGAGAACGCAGTAGCAGAAAGCGTTAGTAAATTATAGGAGTGACAGAGAGACGAGACGAAAACGTTGTATATATTTTATGGACAGACAACCCGTATTGATAATGTAAATAGTAACCCTTATGTGTATATAAACAAGAAAGAAAGTCGGTCAAGCCCGACTATAACATACTCTGTACCCTTAACGTCGCAGCTCGCATTTGCTCTCGAGCTATACGCGCTCATCTCTAAGTTTCACTCTCTCTCTCTCTCTCTCTCTCGCTAAGATTGCCGTTCAATAGAATGCTGTGGTGATGGGTGGGGGGTGTTTACTGGCCGTTTTTTGCTCATAACTTGAGTATCGTTCATCCGATCTTTATCATTCCTTCAGCAAATCGATAAATAATTTTGTTTACAAGGTATCTCTAGAAGGTACGAACGATCTATCTTCAAAACTGTAGGAGATATGACGTTTTTTCCAAATTGCGGGGGCGGGAGGGGGCGTGGCAAAAATTGAAAATAAACTTGATCTGCCTGCAAGTATAAGAAATATATGCCCCATACATGTCAAACCTCTATCTCTTACCATCTCTGAGATCTCTTCGTTCATACGGACAGACAGACGGACGGACGGACGGACGGACAGACGGACATGGCTATATCGAATCGGCTGTTGATGCTGATCAAGAATATATATACTTTATAGGGTCGGAAACGATTCCTTCTCCCTGTTACATACTTTTGCACAAACTTAATATACTCTATGTACCTTCGGTACAGAGTATAAAAATATAGTAAAAAAAATAATATTTTTGACTCTTCGAACCTGAACCCGAACCGGACCACTTTATCGAAAAGTTAGGTTCGGTTCACCAATTTAAATAATTTATTCAACGATAATCCAGTGAAATATTGGAAATCTCTGAATATTTTACTATAAACGATTGCATTTCTAACTAAGCGTTAATGATTTTTGATGTAAAGTGATAAGATTAAGGATGATGATGATAGATTATACTGAAAGAAACCTTTTGAACATATGATGAATCAACTTGCCTTTGAACGGACGGTATAGATCACAATTACTATCAAGTGATTTATATTACGCTTGGTTTTCACGCCGAGCAAGTGTTCTAAAATCTTCAGCAAGTCATTGTTTAATACTATCTAACTGCACCGACAAACATTCTTCGACTATGAGTTCAGTACCAGTATTCTCAGACCCGAGATTTCATATTTTGCTTACAAAAAACAGTTGCAAAGCAGCTGACTCAACGTCTGATTGTGAAGAAGAGAAGCTTATGAAAGCAATAGAAAGCAATAAACAAATATCAAATATAAAAGCTGTGAATGATGTTATAGATTTCTTTGGAAGAGAGCACATACAAGAGCACATACAGTACGTAGATCGACGAATGTTTTAAAATTTTGAAAAGGTCATATACTAGCTGTTCCAGCAACTCAAGTATCAGTTGACCGAGCATTTTCAACACTTAAGTTTGTTCTTTCTGATTTAAGAGCTAGTATAGATGAACAGTTCCTGGAAGATATAATGCTTAAACTAAGCAGTTCCTAAAAATTGTTAGTGTCAGTTAATGGATTTGATAATTACAATAACTTAAGTATTGAATATTATGATTAAGTATATGAAAAGAGAGGTATATAAATTTCATTATCAACGTAGAATTAATAAATTGAAAGTCTTCTTTTCTTTTTTGTTCAAGCGAACCAAGGTTCGAACCAAAACCTTGGGTTCAGGGGTTCCAGGTACCGGTCCGAACCTTGGTCTTTGCAAAGAGTTCGAACCCCCGGAACGAACCTTCTGCAGAATTTTAGAGGTTTGCAGCCTTGCTATAAAGGCTTTCTATTATTGCACTGAATTTGGTCGATACTCCAGCATTACTTAGCTTTAGATAAAGACTGCGCTTGTCGATTGTATCGAATGCAGCTTTGAAGTCTACTAAAAAGGTGAACATTTTCTTCTTTTCGCCCAGGAACTGTTTGGCAATCGACGTCAATGTAAAAATACTGTCTTCAGTCGAGTAGTCCTCTCTGAGGGTTTTTATACTTCAGAATTTTTTGGTCTCGACGCGATCAAGTTTTTTGAGTTCAAAAATGTGTCACAGTGTTATAGGAAATTGTTTGAAGATTATAAATATGCAACCTTTCATGAAATCAGATTTCTAGTTTAGAAAAACTGAAATCCGGAGGTCAGTTTACTATCGTACTCTTTTGATTAAATATACTTTTGTGTACCTTTGGTACAGCGTATAAACAATGTGTACCTCATTCTCGTTGTCATTTCTGAAGAACGAACAAGTATAGTAAACATTTTTCTTTAAACAAATGTAAGCGCGGTTTTAAATTCATCAAAATTATTTAGAATAAATTTAGAAATCAGATCCTATACGATTATCAACATAAAGTTTAAAGAATTTTACTGCTGCCAAGAAGTGCATTCGAGCCTTTACTGTCTCCACTTGCCATTCGTCGTAAGTTACTACAATGCTTACATTCAGTTTAAAGTCAACTATTTACATTTATATTGAAATTCTATAGCAGAAACTTTCACTAGGAAAGGAGACAAGTGAGAGGACTTTGTGTATTCCTCAAAAGCAATGAAAAGCAATGATAATTTAAATACAGATCGAAGTCGTGCAGAGCCGATAATTTGATCGAAATGTGAAACGGGAACAGTCCTGTATATCTAATAGCTGCCATAGTACCACAAGGTTGTAAAATGTTTCATTGTTCGCATTCTTAAAGTCAGAAATTACACAGTGCTACCAATTTCAAAAAATTGTAATAACCGGGGTATTGGCATAACGTACGCTGTAAAGCAGGTCGCGTATAGCACTTCCTCATACTTGGTTTTCCTCGGGGACCCCCAAAATCTGAAGTTATGGCCAATGCGATTTTTCCTTAAAGTTTATTCGAGAGCCCATTTAATTCTCCGTTGAACAAATGTTCTCTCGATGAATTTGGTTACCTGACGACGTAGTTATTCGCGGATATCTAGGCACGCTTCGACAATCTAGTTGATTTTTTAAGTGTGTAAACAGTAAATCGATTGATTTAACATTAAAGCCCCGAAAAGTATACTTTGCTAAAGTTTGGTGAGAAATTTAAATATAGTTTTTCAGTATAACTTCAATAAAAAAGCGCCTACACTCAAGCGGACACGACAACAAACGATTTGGCTATGATATGCGGAATTTGAAATCATATACTTGGAACACACGCTGAATAATAAAATAAATAAGAAAGTTGGTCCTAGTCGGGCTATAATCTTTTCATCCAGGCCCTATAGGGTAACAGCACTCGAACAGGAATAATCTTAGTCCAAAAGTGTCAAACAAATATGTAAACATATATTTGATTATATGAAAAACTATATTTAAATTTCCCACCAAACTTTAGCAAAGTATACTTTTCGGGGCTTTAATGTTAAATCAATCGATTTTCTGTTAACACACTTAAAAAATATATTAAATTGTCGAAGTGTGCTTAGATATCCGCGAACAACTTCGTCGTCAGGTAACCAAATTCATCGAGCAAACATTTGATCAACTGAGAATTAAATGGCCTCTTATAATTAACTTTAAGGAAAAATCGCATAGTATAAAATAGTTAAACCAGTGGTGGCAAAAGTGGGAATTTATAAAAAAAAATTGAAAATACCAGATCTGTAACCTGCGTTTCTCAGCCATCGCGTCAAATCTCTAAAGCCATTGAATATAATATTTAAGAATCTTCTCGTTGCTATAAAAATTAGCAAAGTTACGTAAAATCAGATGTTCCATTCGCGAGTTATTTCAAGTTAAGTAAGCAAAATGAGCAATTAATGGTTTTTGGACCAAAACTTCAGATTTTGGGGGTCCCCGAGGAAAACCAAGTATGAGGAAGTGGTATACGCGACCTGCTCTACAGCGTATGCTATGCCAATACCCAGGTTATTAAAATACAGATCGAAGTCGGGCAGAGCCGATAATTTGATCGAAATGTGAAACGGGAACTGTCCTGCTTATCTTATAGCTGCCATAGTACCACAAGGTTGTAAAATGTTTCATTGTTAGCATTCTTAAAGTGCGAAATTATTAATTCTCGACGCTTTCAAATATCTCTACTAAATTTTTTACAAAATTTGATGACTATCAACCGTGCTCCCAGTCTTAACATCAAACAAATTTTTGCAAAACTGAGAATGCTTCAAAATGTTTTCCCGAACACGATGTTCAATCTTATCCCATCTTAATTAACGCTGGAAAACGTCATTTGTCGTCGATTCGAATGCTGAAACACATGTACATGAAAATAAAAATAACCTGCAATCCAGGTTTTGGCTATAAACCTACAAATAATAAGAAGAATCTATAGCTCATTCAATTGAACAATGCTTAACTCTTGTGTTTCCAGCTTATTCATATTCGAGTTCCAGTTGTTGTGTTTTTCCCCCCCCCAAAATGGACTACTCACTCCTCCTCTTCTCACATAATCTCTCTGTTTTCTGTTTCTTACAGCCTACGCGAATGTTTGCGCGAAGCGGAGGGCTTGCGTTTAAGTAATCAAGCTCTACGCGATGAGTTGGACAGTCTGAAGCAACAACACGAACTGCAGGAGCGCTTCAGTACTTCCAGCGGTGGATCATTCAATGTCACACTCAATTCCCTTAATAGTTCAGCTACTAGTGACCTCTTCGAGGGCATCGACACGGCACCCAATCTGGCCACCATGTCCTCCATAAACTTTACAAAACGCGGCCTAATGATCGCCGACTATGATGAGTAATAATGAGTTTAGATACAAAACAAAGAAAAGGAGGCGGCGTTGAAGCGCTGGCGCATTGATAAGCCCCTGATGAATACTTCCACCAAAGATGATTTGATTCTGTGTTTAGCAGCCGAGGGTTTTCACTACACCACACCCAAAATACCTACATACTTACCTACCTACTATGTATTTCATATTTCATATTTGAGGCATGTTTGTGCTTGTCCTTTCGATTTTATTACCGTACTGTTTCTCGCACTAATTACCTAAAGAATAATGTAACGTTAATTATACAAATCGAAATCTATATATTATATATATACACACAATTTGTACATACATGGGCGTTCCACACGCTTAGTGTATAGTTAGTTGATGCGTGTGCAGTTTTCATTGTACAGCCGACGGAGGAAGCGGATATTGTTAATGAAGCATAACTTTAAACATATACATACAGACATATATATAGTTATATATACAGATATATATATATATATATTGTTGTGAATGTTAGAGAATTGTTTTTTCGATATACGAAGTTTCAAGAGAGTTTTATATAATTGCATAAGATTCAAATAGCATTATAACAAAATGTTATCTATATTATATACGAATAATTTGTAATATTTAGCTGGAAATGCCAAAACAAAAACAAAAACAAAAAGTCAAGGAGCATCGTTGGACTTGGACTCCTCTCAGAGTAGTGCGTCGTTGATGATAAACAGCGTCAGCAGTTTGTGTTACTTGTTGTTATCTATATACATACATACAATACATACAATAATAATAATAATAATATCACATTTCTGTCATTTGACAGCTCAATAATAATTCTATTCAATTTCAATAAAACGAAATCAATAATGGTTAACATATACAAAAAAAAAAACCAACACACACACTCACAGACTTACATGGAAATTATGGTGGACTCTTGAAGAATTGACGGACGGCAAATGCGGGCAATCACACACACTTAAAAGTCGAATAGATTTATTTATGTATTCTTTTTGTGCCACTGAACAATGAAGGTTCTGATCTGATTTTTATTACAATTTTTATGTTTAACTAATTTAAGTCAACCGAAAGAGAGAGAGAGAGAAAGAATATGTATATTGTTTTTTTTTTACGGCATCGCATAATTTTGTATATTTTTTTATATATATATTTGTTTTGTTCAATAAAACTAAATTCGCTTAAAAAAAATTTCAATTAGCATCTAAAAACAAAAGCACGGTCGACAGGATTAACCAACGACTGGTAAAAACTGCCAAAAGGCTGTCTCTTATCTTCACTCCAGACTTATTTCTTTATTTATTCGCCAATTGAACAAAGATCTTAACTGGCTACTCTATTTTTTAACTAAAATTGACCTCGAGCCAGCAATAACCCCCAGTATACGAAACATAGGTCACTAACCACAACAACAACAACATCAAATTAGTTTCTAAAAGAAGAAAAGTATTTAGCTAACAAATTGTTGATTGCCGATTTATTGGAGTCGAATTCCAATCGCATGCTAACGGGTAAGGAGTTTTTTTTAAAAGCCCTAGATATAGGTTCATTAAGGGAATAATTAGTTCGGGAAAATTGGTTGGAAGGTTCTAAGATTTCTGCCTGGTACATTTTAATTTATCTTCCCTAACAAGGTAGGACAATCAATGCAGCCCAAAAACAAGTTCGTTCAAAAACAATAAACACGCCATAGTTCTTCTATCTTCTAGGGTGGAGACATGCACCAAGGCACATATACTAAAATAAGGCGGCAAAGGATCAGAAAAATTGAGCGGGAGAAGCGCGAATTTTAGAAATTTTTTCTGCACCCTTTCAAGCCTCTTTGAACTGCACTAGAGAGATTCCAAATAAATGATACATACTCCAACTTGGAACGCACAAATGCAGATTAAAGGCTCAACCTAGTATAAGGATCCTTAAATTGGCTGGCATTGCGCAATTAAGAAATAGTAACTTACTATAATATAAAAAAAAGTCAAAACAAATGTATAGGTTGCCCACAAAACGCGGCTGAAAAGAGTCAAAATAGGCTCTTTTTGCAACTTTAAGCTAACATTTCTAAAAAATCTCGACGTGATGCACCATTTCTGAAAACAGATTCGTGTTCAGCACACGAAAATCATCTAGAATCAACACCACCCAATATACTGGACCTTGTTGCCTAGTGTTTTTATTTCCGGAAGGCAGATTCATTTTTAGAAATCCCTCGTTTTATCCTGAAGAGATTATCAATGAGATGTTTACGATATATTTTAAGACTATTTATTTAATTTATAATTGTACATAACAAACAAAGAACGGATGGACGGATTTTTAAGATCTTTGATATGTGGGATTTGTTTCCACCCCGAATAGCAGAATACCAATTAAAAACTCTCAAAAAGCCAATCGGTCCAAAAAAATTCGCGGAAATTTGCAGAACGTTCTAATCAGTTTAGATTTTCGTCAAGACTTAATAGCATTTAATGGCAATTGTCGACGGGGAAATAGGATGGTTGGGCCAATCGGTACAAAAAAATCAAGAAATTTTCAAAATTTTATTATGAGTTTGGATTGTTATGAAGACGGGTAAATATTCGGATCAAATAGCCCAAAAATTCGGGAAATCTGCAAAAATTTATTATGAGTTTAGATTATCGTGAAGACGGCTGGCTAAATATTCGCGCAAATAGAAGGTGTACATCAAACGGTCAAAAAAATATCGAAATTTGATAAATTCATATATGAGTTTAGATCAGCGAACGCATACAGAAGCTGCGGCCAAGAGAGTAAACAGGCGTTCAGTCGCTGGCTATCCTTCGATGCGGACAGATTGAAGCTGGTTGACGGCGCTTTATTTTCGCACACCAATACACTTGTTTAGATTGTCATGAAGACGGGTAAATAGATGGGAAAATTGGAGGTGTAGATCAAGTAGTCAAAAAAATCGAAATGTGCAGAATTTTGTACATTGTGAGAAGGTTCCAAAAAATCTCGAAAAGTACAAAATTCATATATGAGATGAGCGGGCAAACAGATGAGTAAATAGACGGGTAAATAGATCGGTAAATAAGGGGTGGAAATCAAACGGTCAAAAAAATGGCGAAATTTTAAAAACTTTATAGAGTTTTGATTAATTTAAAAGCGGGTATAAAGACGGATGGCAAAGATAAAAAATTTAAAAAAAAAATGGCGAAAATTTATACATTTTCTTATGAGCTTAGATTATTATGCACACGGGTGAAAAGATAGATTGTGAAGATCGAAAGGACCACAAAGTCGCGAAATTTGCAAAATTTTAAATTGAGTTTAGATTATCTCGAAGATTTCATAGATGGCAATTGTAGTATAAGCTTCCCTTCTTCGTTTCATGTTTAAATTCTAATGGGGGCGTAGCAACGCGTGCTGGGACAGCTAGTTTTGAATAAATAACAGAACGATACGCATGTCGGCAGCCATTGTGAGATCCCACCCGACAAATAAACGAGATTTACGATAGTTTCTCTTAACAACGAAATTCGGATTTCTTAAGAGAAGCGGGCTTCAAACGGATTTTTATACACTTGAAAAGTGTATTATAATTTTTTCCAGGAGTTTGCAACGCATAGAAGGAATCATTTCCGACCACATAAAGTATATATATTCTTGATCAGCATGACGAGCTGTGTCGATTGAGCTTTGTTCGTCCGTCTGTCTGTTTCTACGCAAACTAGTCCCTCAGTTTTTAAACTATCGAGCTGAAATTTTGCACAGTGTCTTCTTTTGGCTGCACGCTGCTAGTATGTCGGAACCGCCTGGATCGGATGACTACTCCTTGTAGCTGCCATAGAGACGATCGTTCGAAAAATGGGTTTTTGTGAAAAAAAAAACTTGTTTGTTTTCAATGTTAGCGTTCTTAAACTCGGTTATTATTAAAATTATATGATTTCAAACTGATCTGCGAAGTTTGGTCAAAATCGCTAACCTTTGGACCGAGCTCTTTCAAGTGTATTACAAATTCGGCACAGACGAAGTTAGCTTTCCTTTCTGGTTTTTTAAAGTTTTGGTCATTATGTACATATACTAAACATTTACCCTCGTTTTATCCAAATTATACCAATTTTGAAATATCCGTTACACTTCTGCTTGATTTGATTATTTTGAATGTTTACCGACACTACGAATTGACTTTTTAAGTATAGTTTATCGGTGTTTGGCATTTTTACTTTTGGCGCGTACGGTCATACTGCGTTACACACGGTCAAACGAAAAAAAAGTCATAACGCGTTTGAGTCAAAACACTTTAGTAACAAAAAATAAATTAAATCAAACGGTACGAACGGTACTACTAATGCATTGAGGTGTCAGAACTATACAACTATACTATTGTTTTAATTAAGCCTGTTCGCACCGGTTTTGTGTTGAGGTATGTTTGAAACGTTGCAATTAGCTTAATGTAATTAACAAAAACAATTGGGCGAGAGAGCGAGAGAGAGTAGCCGCGCGCGCGGCAAAAACGCTAGCCACAAGCCGCACACACACACACACACAAGCAAGCACACGCGCGCACATACACACACACACTGATGAACCCCAAGCGTAACTCCAAACCTTTTCTCTCTGATTTGTTTTCATTGCATAGTCTGGGCTGAAGCGCCTCTTTCCCGTCGTCTCCTGCCGCCCTCCGCATCACCACCACCACCATCACCGTCATCAACATCATCATTGTCCGCATCCACCGTTACCATGTCCGACTACAGCGACTTGGATCGCCAGATAGAGCAACTGAAACGTTGCGAAATCATCAAAGAGAACGAGGTGAAGGCCCTGTGTGCCAAGGCTCGTGAAATCCTGGTGGAGGAGGGCAATGTGCAGCGCGTTGACTCGCCGGTGACGGTTTGTGGCGACATCCATGGCCAGTTCTATGATCTCAAGGAGTTGTTCAAAGTGGGTGGCGATGTGCCGGAGAAGAACTATCTGTTTATGGGTGACTTTGTGGATCGTGGTTACTATAGCGTAGAGACATTCCTGTTACTATTGGCCCTGAAGGTGCGCTATCCGGACCGCATCACCCTGATCCGTGGCAATCACGAGTCGCGTCAAATCACCCAGGTCTATGGGTTCTATGACGAGTGCCTGCGCAAATATGGCTCCACAGCTGTGTGGCGATATTGCACGGAAATCTTTGACTACCTCAGCCTGTCCGCCATCATTGATGGCAAGATCTTTTGCGTCCACGGTGGCCTGTCGCCCTCGATACAGTATTTGGATCAGATACGGAGCATTGATCGCAAACAGGAGGTGCCGCACGATGGGCCCATGTGTGACCTGCTGTGGAGCGACCCGGAGGATCAGACCGGTTGGGGTGTGTCGCCGCGTGGAGCGGGCTATCTGTTTGGCTCGGATGTGGTTTCACAGTTCAATCGAACGAATGAGATCGATATGATATGTCGCGCACATCAGCTGGTCATGGAGGGTTTCAAATGGCACTTCAATGAGACGGTGCTGACCGTCTGGTCAGCCCCAAACTATTGCTATCGGTGGGTGTATACTACATATGGCAAACGTGTTGGCAACAAGACTAATTTAACCCGCTGTTTCCCTTCCCAGTTGCGGCAATGTGGCGGCCATTTTGGAACTGAACGAGTACCTGCATCGTGACTTTGTCATCTTTGAGGCGGCCCCCCAAGAGAGTCGTGGCATACCTTCCAAGAAGCCACAGGCCGACTACTTCCTCTAAGGCATCAATGGATTGTTGTGTGTGTGTTGACTATCATTTCGAGGATTGAACTCCAAATACTGCCTGCCTGCCTATAAAACAACAATACCACAACAATTATAAAATTAACAATTTTAGACATAAGCGAGTTCATCCTTAGTGCGTAGTGTTCTGTTCCCCCTCCCCCCATATTCTATTTTTTTTTAACATGTCCGTGGCAGTATGGAAAATGCGTTTAAATTTTTAGGCTAAGAATTTAGTTGGTAAACATATCTGGTGAAATTGGCTTGCTCAAAATGGCTCCCAAGGCTGTCTTTATTAAGCCAATTTGACAAACTCGATAATAGATTTTAGTCAGATAGAACAAAGAAACAAAAAACCGAATAGAAATTTGTAATTGTAATGCAACTGCGTCGAGCCGTCGCAAAACACACAAAACGAAAAAAATATTTAATAGCAAAACTAAATTGTAGTCGTAATTAATGATAATGAGTCGTCTGTAAGCCTTAATTCGTAAGATTGTCCCACAACGGGGATATTATATACAAAATATAACTACATCTATATATACATATATACATGGAAACATATATATTTAAAAACAAATAAAGTTTGTAAGCACGCGGAAACGAGTCAAGTCGCGCGCCATCTGTATATACCAAGGTGTATGGAAGACAGTGGAGACCGTTTCTTTAGAAACAAAAATACAAATTTGCCCTGGCTTAATTCCACAATAACACATTCCAGTTGCAATTCACTGTGCTCTCCAAATCCACGCAATGTAAAGTTGGATAATTTGCTTAACCGCCATTTAAAGGGAATGGGCACAATTGCAAACGTCCTCTAATCAGAGCCATTATGCGTGAATTCCACAGCAACGAGAAGGACAATTGCATCAATGCAATTCGCAGCACCATAATGCAATCCCTTGTCTAGATCAATCGCAACAAAGATGTGCCTAGAGACATACCCATCAACTTCCATGCATAGCTTTCGTTCTTAGATCGGCTCCTCTTTGGAAGAGATGATTAAATTTCAACGGGGCTGCCAAATGGTGGACATTAAAATCATAACAGGAGCTGGCCATCATGCCGGATGTGTTTAATATGTATGATATCTACGCCTCTACAGCTAATGGGGAGCATGAGCCGGTACTGCCCACAGCCAAATCCCTGGAGATGTCGTTTTGTTTATACTGTCCCTTAGCCAGTGCTTGTCCAACTTTATCTTCACAGTTTTGTGGTCTGCAGTTTAATAAGCACTGCTCTTGTACAGTGCTTACACACTTACAGTTTGACGCTTTAATATTTGACAGTACTTACCAAACTTCATTGCTGCTAATGACTTTCAGTTTGACAGTATGCATTTTAGCATGTACTATCCCCAAAAGCACGCAATAAAAATGTATTTTCCATGTATTGAGTAGCTTGCAGCTCATTATTAAATTAATTCACACCCAGAAGCAGTGCATTTAAAACCTCCTGACAGCGGGCAAATTACAGTTTTATGCCATGGCTTTCAGAGAGTCTGCCGGGCTCTGTGAAATTAGACCGCGTGAATTAAGACCGCGGTGCATTTTGTATGGTACGTTTTGTACGTTTTTCATTTTTCAGAGTGCAATTAGACCGCCGACCGCGGTCTTAATTCACGCGGTCTAATTTCCATCATCCAATCTGCCGCTCTTGGCTTGAATTCTTGAAAATTCCCAAAATTAAATTAATTCACACCCAAAAGCAGTGCTTTTAAAACCTCCTGACGGCGGGCAATTTACAGTTTTTTTTCTCGCTCTCTTTCCTGATGGGCATTGCTGCCATCTTGCTCTAGTTCAGGGGCCGGCAAAACACACATGTTTGTTTAGCCACGCGAGAGCGCGCTCATTTAGCACATCTTTGTTGTTACAAAAGAGAGCGGTATAAGCTCGTTTACTGTCGGTGTGTCGTCGACGTCGCTGCCGCAGAGGCTCTGCTCTAGTTCAATGGAAAACGTTTTTTGTTTTTTTTTTTGCATTAATTTTTATTAATATTGGAAACGTACAAGTACAATCAATATTTACAATAGTTATTTAAACGTATATTTTTCTTTTTTTGTAAAATTGGTTTCATTTTGTTTTAGTTTTTTTTGTTGTTTTGTTTCTTGCCTAAGCGATTTAATCATAGCGATTTTGGTTTGTATGTAGTTTATGCGCACGCATTTTGTTTATATAAATTTGTTGCATTCTTTTTTATTTTTTGAAAATTTTTTTTGGTTAAGCGAAAACGAAGCTGAAAAACAACAATCTCCTTGACGGCTCATCTCATTTTCTTGCATTTATTCAATTTTTTTTTCATAAAAAAAAAAAATTTAAAATAATAAAATCAAATATAAAAATTAACATAAAAACATTCTGAACTGGTTTGGTTTTGTTTTGTAGTTTTCATTTTCTTTTTTTGTTGATGTTTTAGTTGTGTGTGTTTGTTTTGTAGATGCAGTTGCAGTTGTTGTATTTGTTGCTTGTTGCTTGTTTGGTTTTTCTATCCATCTAATTCCATTCCTCCTGCCCCTGCACCAATTTGCTGCTGCTGCTGCTTCAGCCGAGACGACGAGGCATTACTTAGCCGCTGTCGTTGTTGTTGTTGCCTCGGATGTGTGATGGTTGTTGACATTGTTGGATTTTCGTCCTGATGCTGTGGGCGATTTGTTCTTTGTACGCACCGATCCATTTGCCACTCGTGTATTCTCCGAACTATCTGTGAGATCCTCACTATCACTGGAACGTATATCACCGGACATCTGGGAAATGGAAGAAAGAGAGAGAACATTAGTTTTGTTTGTTTTTCGTTTGAAAAGCTTACAAATCACCAACTGCATGCAATATCTCATTACTTTGTATACATTTTTTCTATTTTACCAGGCACAAACACCCCGAAAAGGGAACAGTACAATTTAGCTACATATATAGGTAGTTTAGGGCCCATGCAGACGACGCCTATAAATCAGGGGGTTTGTCAACAAGAGCGAGGCCATAAAGTAAGAGTGTATTGCTGTGCGACGCAAACCAGCTCTGACCAACTTCAGCGACTGCAAGATTGTTTGCTCTCTTGCCACAAGCCGCGGCATGCGTTCGGCTCGTGTCGGTGTGAATAGCATAAATATGTTCGGTCCCTGCTGGCCAGGCGTGTAAATGCTTGGGAATTCCAAAGCGCCTGCGTTGAAAAGAGATAAAATGCATACACAAGCTCGGAAGTTTAGATAAAGACCTGGTTGGGCATCCACCAATCTATTTGCTATCTATTTAACTTCTTCCTAACTAACATTAGTCACAAATCCCCTGACATTTTAGAGAAGTTATAAGTTCGGTTAACTTATTGGATTATTGAATCAATTTCGATGCTGTTTTGGTTTGCGGTAGGTACAAATCTGAAGGTGAGAAAATTGGAGAAAATTATGCAAGATAATATTTGAAGAAGTACGGCTCAGGCTCGAAAGGTATTTTAAAACTAGAGCAGCGTGTGTTTATGAATGTACGCATAAACATCAAGGGAACTGCAGTATCGTTCGAGGATCAACCATTTCGAGAGGAAGCTTGTGAAGGAATAAGACAAGTTCTGTGGTGACGAAGAGAACGTAAATCAATTAATTGGAACCATCTTAGAGAGGGCGGTGTTTTTCGAACTACTCCTCCTTTTTGTTATACGCAGGGAATCAAACCGAATCGTATTTCGGTTCTGGTTCTGGTACGTACCGAAACTTGTGTTTCGGTAAAATGTTCTGTTTTGATTCTAATATTATTTTGGTATTCAGTTCCGTACCGGTACCTAGATTTTGATTTCGGTATAACGGTACGTACCGGTACCTTAAAATATAAACGAAGATCGGTCACTGGTTTTGCGTCTATCCAATTTTTAAGCGATGACATACTAATTATACTCCAAAGAACAAAGGTTTTACTCTTACTTGCCCTTATCAAAGGCAAATGTGGAAACTTTGTCGAGTTTTCATCTTCTTTATTATGAGAACGTTTCTCAGGAAAAATTATGATGTTAAACTGTTTGCGGAAAATACTGATCTATTTGAATTGTCCTGTTCCTTTTCACCCAAATACATGTATGAATCCACTTAAGCTACGACTTTCAACCGCTCCTGAACCGTACCCCTAAAACCAGATCGGTTTGGGTTTTTGGCTCAATCGCACCGGACCTTTTTAATTTGTAACCTCCCGAATTTGGACCTGCACCGGACATCTTCTGATAAAACTGGTTCGGTTAAAAGAATATCTTTAGTCAGGTTTTTCAGAGTATCGAAAATTATCACAATATTTGGACCGCTTAAAAAATGCTTTATAGTGCTGAATCGGAGCATTACCATTTCAAAATTATATCCAAACTGCATATTACGACTTCGAGAAGGAAATAAAGTGAAGTTGTTAAATGACAAGTCAAATCCGTTTATTGATAAACATAGAAGGTGCGGCCCTGGTAGAGAACTAATGAATGATTACTATAATGAATGAGGTCCATTCGCTTATGCTTTATTTTTCACCAAAAAATATCTCAACGATATCAGAATTCATGAACCAAGCTTTGAACCAAAACCTTAGGTTCGATAAGTAAAGGAACCGATCTGAGAAGCGAACCTAACACTTTCCAAGGGGTTTGAACCCCCGGCCTGAAAATTCTTCAGATTTCAGATGTTTGCAGCCTTAGTCAGAGCTGCTTTCCTCGTTAAGTTTCACTTGAAGAGAAATGGATAACACAAGTACTTTTTTGTTTTAAGGTTATCATGACATTATAATGAGGATCTAAAAATATAGGATGCAACATTTGCAAAGAGACTGGTTTCTCGTTTTGCAATATCACACTACAAAAGGTTTGTTGAACCAGCCAGACTCTTTTTTTGAAAGCATACGATTTAGGCAAATTAAAAAGTCCCCCAAAACAAAGTGCCAGCTGTGCAGTCTAGTTGTTGCTCAGAACCGAAACTGTACCGGTACAACGTTTAGGTTCTTTTCGCTCTTTTCGGTTCCAAGAATATCGGTTCTCGGATACCGGTATACAAAATATTTCAAATATCGGTTCCGGTTCTGGTTTTGAGTTTTAATCGGTTCTTTTCGGTATACGGTTCGGGTTCTGGTTCCGGTTTGATTCCCTGGTTATAAGGAAAACATTTGATACACAGATCTCAGTCTATATTTATACAGGTCTAAGACTGTACGGCAAACGACTGGAATAACTGTTTTACACGCAGCACATATACTAGGGGTGAGGAGGTGTCACTTTAATGGGGGAACCAGCAGCGTGCAATGATTAGTAGGAGATGGTATCAAGCGAATACTTATGCTAAATTGATACGGCAGCCGCGAGGGACGCCTTAAGTTCAGTTAGGACTTTTTCAGAGGCAAGTCTAATGAAGACGCTTATGAAAGTGCATATTGATTTGGGCTCATCGAAATCTCGGCAATACTCAACTCGGAACGTTATTAGCAACTGCAGTGTAAGAAATGTCATTCAAAAACAAGCTAGGAGGTGGATAAGAAGTGCTAGTTTGTTTGGGTAAGTGCAGCGTACAAGTTTGGAACTAGTTTTGTTGGGAAACGAAATCATTGGCAAAGTCATGCACAGAAATAGAGGAGGGGCTAGTATAACATCCACAACAGTTGATAGCTTTCATTCATACCAAACTTACCAGACCCTTCTGCAGAGAGTCGACCACAATCTTAAGAATCATATAGGTCCAGATGACATGGAGCACCAGCAGCATTAATAGCAGCGAGTTGAATATGTAATAAGCTGGGAACATGGGCAGAATGCGGGGAGCCTCCACAGATGAGCTGCAAATAAGTTCAATTTAGTACTTTAAACTTCACTTCTCCTTCATCTCCTCGTCTCTATCACCTGTAGATGATACGCGGATAGAATCCCAGACGCGTCACAATCCACACCACAGTGAAAATGGCAAATATCGCATCGCAGAGCTTCTGATAGTTGGCATATTTCGTTAATTTGGCCGCCTCCAGAAAGATATCGGCACAATCATGCACCACCAATACCAGGGAGCCAACGCGATGCAAATTGCACACCCAACTGAGGGACATCAGTAGCAGAGTGACCATGTGATGTATAAACATTTGCCAGAAATCCTTGCGCTTCACATCAAAGAACTGGGTGGCTGTGAGTGACCAGTAGAAGGACATGGATATCATGTAATACCACCAGATGTCACTGCTGATCGACTAGAGGATGAGGGGGGGAGAAACGTGGAAAGTGTTAAGCTTTGAGTGGACACAGAATCGACTGCTACTGCTGCTGCTCACCTGATGCGGATAGCCATACCAACAGGTCTTCACATCCCAGAACCAGGGCTTATCCCACAACACAATGACGCCAAAGATGAAGCTATATAAATAGTAAATACAGCGCCAGGTATTCTCACAGAATTTGACCAATGTGGAGGGCTTATCCTGGGCACGACGTAAACGCCACCAGCGTTCTATTTGTCGTTCACTCAAGTCCGTTTGCTTGGACAGCGGAGCCAGCTGCAAAGGGGGGAAGAAGAGTTAGAGAGCTTCTAGTGGCCACACACCACAATACTACTTACCCGTTTATTATCCAATCTCGAGGATTTGGCATATGCCGTCTCTAATATAGGAACATTTGCTGCTTTCTTAGGTCTAGAACTACGTATGCCCAGTGATTTACCCACTGGTGATATCCAAAAGCTGGAAAGATAAAGATAAAGCTGAGATTAATTAAGGGAAAACAAACATGGCGATAGGAATGAGGATCAGACCACACTTTACTAGCTAGTATACATTGAAACTTGCATTTATGAGAAATCATTGTTGGTCCTTTGAGCCAGATTTTGAAATTGCAAGAATTAAGAGCAAATCAATTGAAGTAATGCAAAAGATTTTCATCTCAAGTCCGTGCTCTAGCTAAAGGGACTATATTAGAAACACTTCAGCTCTATTGCTTCATAAAACATGGCGCATTAAACATTTAGATCTAGCTAAATTGGCAGATTGAGTTTCTCTTTATCACAGACTACCTCATTTGGCGAACCAAAGCTAATGAGACCAGTAATCAACTAACAAGCGTGTGCCATATTTACAGACCATTCCAAAAAGAAGCCAGGAGTGAAAGCAGCATTAGACGTTGAAGAACACAGATTACTAAGGAGATAAACTACATTTCGACTACTAAATCTTCCCCACCACCAGAATACAGAAGGGCGGCTTTGGTAGCGCCTAGCAAAAAGACCTAACATGAAGCCAATTTTGTCCCAAAGTTCACAGGCATTGTTGAAGTCCATACATCTATTGGGTTCTCAAATTTACGAACACAACAAATTCTGATTCGTAACGAAATTGTTGCATAGTTACACGGTTGCCACACTTGGTGTTTTTGCACCAAAAATTGTGTTTTTTTTTCCTGTTGGTGCACTGGAACTTTTTTTATTGGAATTGGCTCTTTTGCATAGAGCCCGAATATGACGTATAAATTAAAAGAGTTCCAAAAATTATGCGAAGTAAAACCAGTTATAATTTTGGAAATAACCGTGACCAGCTAACCCAAATGTATCCAGAGAGCGTAAGTGAGAGCGAGCAGCTGACTAATTTCTTAAATCTAGATATTCTAGTCTATGGCTTTACAAAAATGGCCAACTTTTGCAACAGAGAAGATATATCGTATTTTAACTAATACCATACATTATATCATATTTTTACTTTTTCGATACAATCGCGCTTTTAAAAGGTATGGACCAAAAACTATTAAACATATATGCAAAATGGTATATCTTCCTTTAAGAAAATTGTAGAATTGTTTGGGATAATATTTTTAGTCCTTAGAAATAGTACTATACCATATTATCAAAAGAGAGTCAAAACAAGGTGTAGCTCCTTTACAAAACGAGCCTAAAAAGCATTTTTAAGACCAAATTATCTCAAATCTAAAAGTGATGGACCATTTTCGAAAACAGATTCGTGTTCAGCAAACGAAAACCATATCTATATATACATATATCTGATTCTAATCACCACCCACTCTTCAATATACTGGACCTTGTTGTTTAGTGTAATTCTCAAAACCTTTGTTACATACTCATAGATATAATTTTTTTAACAACATATGGGTATCAAGTGTATAGGGAAATCCACCATTTTAAGATAAAGGAAACGGTGCGTGAGTTTTAACCTGTTGCTAGTTCGGTAAATTCGTGCAAACTCGAATTTAATTCAGTTTCAAAAATAATGCTTTGCAAGGGTCTGTGTACGAGTACCGGTCCCCATTATGTGTGGTCTGTTAAATATTTTGAAATATACAGAAGTAATTGATCTTAGAGTGTGATTTTGTATGTAAACAATAAAAATATTGACTATTTAGTTTTTAATATGTAAAGCAATCTGTGGCAATAAGAAATAAACGCAAAAGTGTGTTATTATTACCTCTAAGGGCCGATTTCACAGCTTCTACAAAGCACTATCACATAAACTAACAAGTAACAGAGTAAATTCTAAGTTTATTTGGCAAATAGCAGATATATAGAAGATGAGAAGTCGGCCCTTAATGAGTATGTGAGTAAAGTGTTTGGTCTTAAGTGGAAATTTTGTACAGATTAAAAAGAGTTATTTCTTTAAGTATACTGATATACGTCTTTTTGATAAGATCAAGTTGTTGTTTTACCTGTTCAGACTTCTCAAGACTTATGTTGTTTAGTTTTACCGATTTATCTTTGTAAACACTCATACGATTAGTGTGAAATTGGGACACAATATAGAATTAAAACCGAGGAAGCCATTGGTATTAAAATCTCAAATTTAATACAACTCGAGTTATGCTGTTATGCCTTATTGCCATAGAAATTAAGTTATATGTATATGAAATATTTTTTAGGTTTATTTGTACGGTTAAAAATACTGAAGAAATGAAATGGATGTATAATTTAACGATTTTTTGAAATAGATATTTTATATTTTAATTAATGCAAATATAACATGAATAAGGGAATACAATTTTTTTGGCTCTTTTTTATTGAAAATGGCCCTTATTTGAATCGTTTTTGGTGTAGTCTAATTTTGTCAAGTGGCAACCGTGCATAGTTACCAAACTGCACCGAACCGCTAATTCATGCTCGTTAACCTCGAACTCGAACCGAAACCGCAGAAGATAACAGTTTCGTTTCATTTTGTCGACCAATTTGACGTAGCGACTACCTAAAGGTCGGCTCGAAAAGCCTTGCATCGTTCGTCTTAAAACAAGATCAAACAGTCGGATGGGTTGCTGATGGGTTCCAGTGTTTCCTAAAACTGTCGTCTCTTTTCTAAATACATGTTTTTCCAAGAGCGTAGCCGGCTTTCCAAAAAGGAAGGAATGCTTCTTCTTTTCGTTTCCTACATTTCGTTAGTTATATATTTTGGAATTGTAAACGAGAATGTTTTTCGGGTTTTAGGTTATTTATTTACACACTATTTACACGGTTTTCTATTTCTAATGTCTCTATACGGGTTTGTCTCTTCGCAGTTTGTCGATACGGGTTTTTCTTTCTGTCTGTCTGTCATTTTATTTACAGAGCGTGTCTTCGCCCATTTTCTAAATTCGCTGCCTACCGTATGACCTTGATTCGATTTCTTAAGAACTTAAGAATACCTTAACATTAAAATATCGATATATTAACATCATGGCGATTATTTTTAAATAGTTCCAAAGACTACAGAACTAAATAAATAAATAAAGATGCATTCGATATGAAATAAGTAATTGAAATCCTTCAAATAATGTCGGAAAAATGAACATATAAATAAAAATGAGAATTCCATTTAAAAGATTGAATTCTGAGAGTTTCCCCGAACAATCTAAAAAGTTGAACTAAAGCAAGGAATGTGTTTTCTACTGCCATATTAAGCAGTTGTAAACATATTAATCAGGAATGCAAACCTTTTCTGAGTTAAAACTGTTTTTGTTCAGTGGTTCGTCAAGGTTTTAAGCCACCGCACAGTGGGCCAGCTGGTATGGAGACTACGGCCAAAAATACTTTCAGTAGATAAATCGACTTGAAACTTTGTTTACGGCTTTTTAAAACCGTTAGATATGAGATTTAATTAAATGGGCGTGACTAAACTTTCACTCTCCCACCCCTACCATACGATTTTACCAAGTCTAAGAAAAAAGTTATGTCAAATTTTTTAATTTGTGTTGCAATTTGTATTTATTTTGTTTTGTTATGTTAGTTTTTGTATTAAAAGCCTTCACTTAACATAAACAAAATAAAATTAATTTATAAATCCTAAAAAAAAAAATATCAAATTCATAATAAAACATACTATTTATCGCTGCAATCTCAGATTTTAAAGTAAATCCAGTAAATAAAATACAGATTTTTTATCGAATTGACTTGTGCTTTGATGGAACACTCAAGAAAGAATCAAACACAACAAAACAGAGACCAGGAATGTAACAGTTGCACCGCAGTAACAATTTGCAAAAAAAAACAAGAAAGAAAGTCGGTCAAGCCCGACTATAACATACTCTGTACCCTTAACGTCTCAGCTCGCATTTGCTCACGAGTTATACGCGCTCATCTCTAAGTTTCACTCTCTCTCTCTCTCTCTCTCTCACTAAGATTGACGTTCAATAGAATGCTGCGGTGGTGGGTGGGGTGGTGCTGGGTGTTCATTGGCCGTTTTTTGCTCATAACTTGAGTATCGTTCATCCGATCTTTATCATTCCTTCAGCAAATCGATAAATAATTTTATTTACAAGGTATCTCTAGAAGGTACGAACGATCTATCTTCAAAATTGTAGGAGATATGACGTTTTTTCCAAATTGCGGGGGCGGGAGGGGGCGTGGCAAAAATTGAAAATAAACTTGATCTGCCTGCAAGTATAAGAAATATATGCCCCATACATGTCAAACCTCTATCTCTTACCATCTCTGAGATCTCTTCGTTCATACGGACGGACAGACGGACAGACGGACGGACGGACGGACGGACAGACGGACATGGCTATATCGACTCGGCTGTTGATGCTGATCAAGAATATATATACTTTATAGGGTCGGAAATGATTCCTTCTCCCTGTTACATACTTTTGCACAAACTTAATATACTCTATGTACCTTCGGTACAGAGTATAAAAACAAGCACACTCTAGACTTTGGGATATAACAAAACTTCCGGCACTTTCCGGCAGCTAAACTTTGTAGGTTTTAGAATCTTAGAAGGTTGACCAATGTTATCAAATAAGTCTAATTGGGGGAATAAGGGGGGATCATCACTATTACTTTAGTTGAATTTATATCACATGGACAATGTCACACAAAAAAATAGTACTGACAAAACATAAATTTTAATAAAAGAACTCAACAAACTAAAAACATTAAATTTATTAAAAAATAAAGTAAGCACCTTTCTTTTGACGATTCAGTTTAAGTTTCTTTAATATTAGTTTTATTTAATATTGTTTTAAGTGTTTTAAATTTTACTTAAATCTCAAAAAGCTCTCACAGTAAGAACCAATCTATTTCATGCTCTCTCTTGTGAAGTCACTTTTATAGAGTACGATTGTAAAGAAACAAAATCAACTATACAATTAAAAAGCTCATTCTTTTGCGAGATGGAGACAACATGTTTGATGCCAAAATTCTCACTTTGCATTTTTTATTTTTGGCCGATGGCAGACTGTGCACCGGTTCGGTTTATAAAATGGTTTGGCGGTTTCGTGGTTCCACTGTCAATTTTCAAGCATTATAGTTCTATAATATGAAATATTTGGCAACATTTTAATAACTTTAAAACTGTGAAGGGCAACTATGAACCGTTGCGCCCCTGATGTCCGGCCCGTTAATCATTTCAAAAAGCAATTAACTGCAAGCAACAACAAATATGGCGTGTTGAAACATGAATGAAAAAAACTGTATTCAGCAGGGTATCCGACCGAAGCAACAACCGTTATTTTTATTTTAATATAAATTTAATTATCGTCTGAAAGTCCCGCTCTCATCGAAACGTGCCCATCAATAGCAAAACACATGTACACATGCATACATTCTAGGTTTCGACAGCAGCAGCAGAGACGCCGGCAGAATTTCAGTTAATGAGCTTAAGCTGCCTTTACACTTTTCATATATCTCTAAATAGTAGATTGTCAAACTTCTCTAAAGAGAATCTCTTATCGAATTGAACCTGTCAAATTACATAAAAAAAGCCAACATTTTCCAAATATTTAGAGTTATTTGCTTTGCTTTTACACTATCGTCAGAGAGTCTCTTTAGAGATGTATGACAAGTGTAAAGGCAGCGTAAGCAAATTAAATCAACAAGCTCTCATTTCTCTTTCTAGGCTTGCTGACTTTTCGATTGCACCTTATTAAAGCCTCTTTTTAGTCAGAACTTATAATAATAAATGTTCAAATACAAATTGCTCTACAATACAACGCCATAAAACCAATCTGTGAGCTCTTTGTTCTAAAGAATTTGCGGTAAGCATGCAAAAAAAATGTCGCACTTTACTTGTGTAACAATTATGTTAACACGAGTTTAAGCACAAGTGTGTCAGATGAAATCTACGAACTTGATGTTTATATGAATAGTTTACAAACATCGGGCCAAATGGAAAACAAAGCCAATCTATTGAATTAAGAAATGGTGCAAACGTTTCTTAATGTTGAAGATTGATAGTAGAAAGAAAATTCCTATAAATTACCAGAACGTATATGAATTATCTAAAGAAGTATAGGTAGTTTAGCAGTTTCTGGTGTAAAATTTCAAATTGAGCGCAAGCATTTTAGGCGCAAGTATGAAACTAAGATCAAATCATATGTAATTTTCTTTTAAATTAAAATGTATATTTAACCGGTGTGAAATCGATAACCGAAACGATAACTTTTTAACTGAATTGCCGAATAACCGAAACAATTTGATTTTAATAATTGTAACCCTAACCGAAACCTATATTTGTTTCGGTTTTAGTCCCTGGTTTGCAGTTGTTGTGTCCTTTTGTTTGATTTGGTTCGGTTCAGAAATCCTTAAAACACTTTGGTTTGGTTTAAGATGATAAATCAGTGGTTCGGTACGGTTCAGAACCGGTTTGCATCTCTAATATTAATACGTGTTCTTCTCTGTTTACGAATGGCCAGGCACCATTTTGCTTCCCTTATCCTGAAACTTATGGACGTCGTCGACATATCCGACTATATATATAAATATGTATGTAAATATGGTTAGAAAACTGTTAAATACTTAAGAATCAGCTTTTCGAAAACACAAATCAGTCATCCATGGTATTTATCATATTAGCTAAAGCTAAATATCATATGTCAAATAAATACCGTGACTGAAGAATCATTAAGTTGCGAAAGGAATAGCTACCTAGTAAAAAGACAAAAAACTTTAACTGGTCGGTAAATGGTAAAGGTAAGGGACACTAAAAGAACTCTAGAAAATCCAAGTAAGAGGAGTGCAGGCATTAATAGCGTAGCCTGTCACTGTCAACAGTTAGTTAAGTCAGTAAGTTTCCACTCATAACAAGATGCAATCAAAAATGAATTAGATGAACATTTAGGAGACGATTTCCAGCAATCATTTGATTGGAGAATTACCCACTGGATAATTTGATAATTCGATATTATGACTACATCTAAATTAGAGTCACGCAATTGAAGTACTAGGCGTGTGCGACAGTGATTTGGTGTTAAAGATTTGCGTCTACTGCGCACAAAAAGCATGGTTTGAATAGCTGTTCAAAGTTTGGATTTGGAGTTCAAAGCACACATTAAAAAACGCTGCCAAAGGAATGCAGAGAAGCTCTATTTATTATAATTCAAATTTGAAATAGAGTAACCCTATGGTTTTCCAAGATTTCTTCCACTTAACCGGGTAAAGAAGTCGCTTTTAAAGAATGTTTGATTTCTTATGAATTCTGCAAGTAAATTCTAGTTGTCTTGAAGTGGGAGTAACACGGTAGGTTCCCTTGTGTTAATGTTGCAAATTCCCCAATTATGTTGATGTTTCCATGCGATACGGAAATTGATTTATTTCAGGTTTTTTCCATGCCCCATTTAAAATTCTAGACAAACCCACAATATGATGCGGTACGTCCAAACTTGTCGCCGTTGTCTGGCACGTGTGAAGCATGGCAACAGCGCGCGTTGCTACATGCATAAATAATTCAAGCTACACCCCCAACCCACTCCCCCGGCTGCCAAAGTGGATAATATTTTTTTTGTTTTTATGCTATTTTCACATTTTCGGAAGTTAATGAAGGCTAATGAAAACGAAAATGGACGAGGCTCTGCTCAATCCAGCCAACGGGGCAGCTATTCACTTGTGCGATTGGCATTTAAAATAGAATTTGGTATGCGAAACACGAGTCTGGAGTCAACAAATACTGCGTTAATTATAAATTTGATTTGATTCAATATTGTGAGGAGAAGCTGTCGTCTATAAGTCGAGGCAGACGCACGCACATGGCACACACACACACACACATTTACGTTCAAGTTCATGGCGCCTTGTAGTTACATATGAATATCTAAGCCCGACTGACTGATTAACAACACATAGCAAAGACTGCTTATCCTGGAGATTTAAGTGCTGACATAGACCTTTGTTCAGTTATGAAAGAAAATTAGGAAAATTTGTTCTTGAAGTGGGTGAAATGGGCAAGGTTTTAAAAGTTTGTGCTGTTAAAGCACAACCAGAGAAACAGTGGTAGGAAGTACCTAGGTTCAAATACCTAGGTAAAGTTACCTCGGTATTTTTAAATTCCAGTACCTTTTACCTTACCTAGGTCCAAATTTTCATTTACCTTGTCAAAAAGTATAAGGTATAAGGTACTTTAAAATGAATGAGAATTTAATTTCAAATGATAGCCTGAGTGGGAAACTAATCTAATTTATTCATTCTTTCAATTTGATTGTCGATGTGACTATTAAAATAACACAGTCTTGAGCTAATTACTGTGTTGATCCTTAAGACGCTTTAAGTCAAGGAAATACAGAAAGCTGTCGCACAACTAGCATGGAAATAAGGTACATCAACTATCTTTTGAATGGTTTCAAAATGCGATTGCTATTCAGAGTTGATTATAAATGACAGCATTTTATTTAACACACAACAAACCAAATTATATTCTAGGACCCTATCACCAGTGGACTTTGCTATCAGCTTAAATAATTAGGTCGCTAACTTTACTATTTAAGAAGTTTTGAAAACTTGTCCATATCGCTTTACTTCCTATGTATCTAGGCCAAGACCAAGATCAAATACCTAGACCATGATTAAGCCATTTGTGAAGTGGACGCGAATGTGGAACTTAATGATAAATGTTAATTTTTAAAAATATATATTGTAAATTATGTCGAAAATTCAAATAATAGTAATTCTAGCCTAAATAGTTGGAAAGAAAAAGATACAAAAAATATATTTTTCTGACTTAAAACTAAAAAAAAAGTATATGTCCCTGCAGAAATTTTGGGAGTCTCGGAACACAGATTTGTTGTACTGATTCCTGAGAATCTTTTGATCTTTTTCCATACACTTTTGTTGAAATTTCGATTAACCTCAAACTTTGGTTGGATAGTTCACGTCATTCAGTTCACAACATCGGGTAGGTGATGTTGGATAAACCATGCTTTAAAAGCAGGGCTTAATCCAGAAATGAATTTCGTTTCCGGTTCCGGTACGTACCGAAATGAATGTTTCGGTTAAAGGTTCTATTTCGGTTTTCGATACGGTAACCGGATTTTTATTTCGGTATACCGGTACGTACCGGTAATAAGTACTACTTTTTTTAATATTGGAAAAATTAAATTCCGATTTAATTTTAAATCATTTTATACAAATATATCATAAATTCAATTCAAAATGGATGGTTTCACATTAAAAGTAAAATTACATGTATAGACTTTTTCATATTTCGTATTCTTTTACGTATTTGATATGTAAGAACTTATGATTAGATTACATGAGTATGAGTATTTAAAACTGCATGTAAATCGGCCATACTTCGCAGATCGAGCACGAATTTATATCTTATGAAATGAATAAATCATATACTACATTTTACAGATAAAAATAAGTACTATAACTTGACATATTAAATTTTTCATAAAATGTTGGGTTTCTAGCAGATTTGGGTTCAGCGTGATAAGCTTGTCTAGACTCAATCATTCTTTTATCATTTGAGGTCCTGTGCTGAGAATAAATCAATTTTGAAATCTTGTCAAAATACTTATGCCATTTGCACATTTTAATTTATATTTTCTATCCCAAGCAGCTGATTGTGTGCTTCTTATGTTTAATTGAAAGCTTACTTTTACAACAGCATCCGATAAAAAATTTTGGCATTTTTTGTTTAAAAGATATAATGGTTTATTTATGAAAATTTCTTTATCAAAATATTTATGCCGAATACTTTGTATTATATATTATATATTATAAGTTTTCGAATTTAATTTCGAAATTTAACTAATACAGAGAATGTTATTACAAGAATCACAAGAATGTGTGATTTGATCGCAGTAACATAATTGCATTCAATGTGGTTGAGTCCGTACAACTGCTTAGCGGATTCTTGACTAATTTTACGCTAGAGAATAGGCGTTCCTCGCTAACCTGCGTAGCTGTAACAGAAAGCACGACTTTTGAAATCGAATACAATTCTGGAAACTTTGTGGAGGATTCTGACCACCAGGTTAAGAATGTTTTCATGGTTTCAAACACATTTAAGTGCGATTTTGCTAGAGAGGACGAGTTTGTCAAACCTGTATCTCTTACCATCTCTGAGATCGGTTTGTTCATACAGACGGACGGACGGACATACATGGCTATATCGACTCGGCTGTTGATGCTGATCAAGAATATATATACTTTATAGGGTCGGAAATGATTCCTTCTCCCTGTTACAAACTTTTGCACAAACTTAATATACTCTGTGTACCGCTGGTACAGAGTATAAAAACCGAAACAGTACCGGTACCAACGTTTCGGTTCCAATAATAACGGTAAACGGTTTTCGGTATTCAAAAAACAAATTTTTTGTACCTTTACCTAAGTAAAAGTAAAATTGGCTCAAACAACACCTCCAGGAGGGCCAGGGCCAAGCTCCTCCCAATCTCTTGGTGTGTGGGCTTATAGTTTTTCGCACAAGAGAAAGGGACCTAAAGTTTAACGCCGAATCCGAACGGCAATAGTTAGAGAATTTTTGCTTTTTCATGGCTAGTTACTTCACAGCTGGCGCCAGTAGCGCTGGTGAAGGTGATCGGGTGCGTAAAAGCTTTTTTCTATTAGATGGTCTGATGCGGGACCGAACTCACAACCTCCCGCACCAGCAGCCACACATACAACTGGTACGCCACGCCCGACCACACCTTTACCTGGGTACTGGAAATTTCGTATAACTTTTACCTTACCTAGGTATATTTTTTGACATTTACCTTGTACCTCATCTTTCCAATCACTGCAGAGAAATAAACAAAATGGAATTTCACAACTTTATCACTCACACACACACATTTCTCATTTCTCTTCTTTTTACTTTTATTTTTTAGAGGTGGATACGTGATACCAATCCAAATATCGTAATAGGGATGGGCATTTATCAAGTAACCCTTTATTCAAAATATCTCGTTAGCCGACGGACATTGGATTCGAGAGTTCAGTGTCCAAAAATACATACGAAAAGCATTGAGCTAGTTTCCCATCAAGACTTTTAATTGGCAGAATTTAATAAAAAAAAAAAAAAATTATGGGATTGATGTAAAAATTAGGAACTATATTGATGGCTCTTATTAATAAATCTTAAACAATTGCAATGATTCTCTTTTCATAATCATGTTGAACAACAAGTGAGAACCCGCAGCATTTGGCCGCATGACAATAACCCATAAACCCTCATTCCAATTACGGGGTGGCACATAAAATTAAATTATTGAACTTTGACAACAAATGAAGTAATTTCCTTCTGTTCGAATTACGTCAGCTTGAAACTCACACAACAAATTCCAAAATTGTAATTGAAAATGTTTCCCTCCTCTTTCAATTCGTCTCGTATTTATCATGAACGTCAAAGCGGACAACTGTGCGGTCTTCATGCTTTAAACAATCTCTTCCAGTGTCGCGACATGTATACCAAAGCCCAATTGGATGCCTATTGCTATGAGTTGACACCCAGTTATTGGCTGAATCCGCATTGCTCGTGGCTGGGTGGTGGGAATTATGATATTAATTTAATGATCTATGCCATACAGCAGAGCAATTGTAATGCCTTGTGGTACGACAGACGACGCGATCCCATATGTCTGAATCTGAGCGGAATCTTCGGTTTCATTTTGAATGTGCCGCTGGAGTGCAATTTTATTAATTTCATTCCATGGACAAGTGAGACGCGTCACTGGTTGGCCCTGCGTTGTATCGATAATGTTTATTACAATCTGGACTCGATGTTGGAGCAACCCGCTTGTATAGGTGATGAAGGGAAATTTGTCGACTATTTGAGGAATAAATTGGAAGCTAGTCAGGATGTGCAATTGTTTATGATTATGCCCACGGTAAACGAGAATAACGAGGAAGATCAACCACGCAGCAGCTGGCTGAAGGAGTCATTTCAAGATTCGTAAGAATCCGCTCGGCGAACCGGATATTTTATTTTTTTTTTTACAAATTTCTATAATTTAAATGTTTCGCATTAACCCTCATCTTGTATTTTGGGCAAATTTTGCCCAACAGCATGTTCAACCTTACATTTTTTTGGTAAACTTTTCAATTTTAAGCTGAGACCTTGACTTTGGTTTTTTTTTTTGGATTATTAACTTAAGGCCTGTTCTGAGAAGCGCGGAAAATTTAGCTCGCTAAATTGCACATAATAAATTTAGCATCCACATAAATTATTAGTGAGCCCATATATAAGTCAAAGAGACCAAATACAGAAACGGCCACACTGGGGATCAGCTGTTTTGTTTTGTTTACAAACAAAAATTGAAAGTGGTTTTGTTTTGCCAAAAATAGTTTGATTAAGCTGCGCGACAGGAACACAGATATGTATGTTGATGGAGGTAGCGGCATCAAATTCCGGTTCAAGGCGTTGGGCGAGGATCAAATTATTGCCCGTTTGAGACACACTTGGAGTAGGTGCAGATCGAGGAGGAGGCCTACCAGTCTATTTTACGGATATTGGGAGATGATATGCGTCCTGCCATCGTCTTAATGGGGTCGTGCATGTCGTCAACAAGGCTGATCTGTTTGAGATGTCGGGCATAATCCCGGACTTCTACTTGAAGGATTATTTGGAAGTCTGCCGTTCGGGCAACAGTAATCGTTTGGAGAAGTTTGTACAAGAGATTGGGTCATCCGCCTACAGTGTGGGTCAGCTGAAGCAGTTTGTGGAGTACATAGTGCTTCATGCGGCCCTGACGAATGCCCAGATATGCGACAATATGGGGCGGGGTAGCACTTTTGATGCTAGATTCAAAGTTGGTTGAATATGCATTTCTTTGTAGGAATGCTGCTATCGTCTCCAGGACGGCGGCTCGGAGTATCTGCAAATCATGGATTTGGGCTGTGCCATCATTTTGGCTCTCAAGTGAAACGCAATGCTAAAGATTGGAAAATATATTTTTAGTTTTCAAACAAAATTATTGTTTTATTTCAAAATCCTCCTCCTGGCGTTCACGTTTGACAGCCACGCCCACACCGCTGGAGCTGGCAATGCTGCCCACAGCAGTCGGATCGCTATCCAACTTTATTTTTAGCTGGTCCGCGGTGGTGGTAAACTTGATGACCGGGTTGGGATGTAACCACCTGTTTGTTTGGCACCCACCGAGTGCGGACGCTTGCGTCCGTTGGAATAGGAGACGATTTTAGGGGTATGGCACTCCAGTGCTGATTTCGTAACTTTCTTGGGCTGATTTGTGGCTTTTAGCTAATAGTTTCCTCACGATTGAATCTCTCGGTGCGTTTTCTTTTGGTTTCATGTTTCCCGTGCATTGTCGATTTTGACGTCAAAAAAATGAGCTGCTTATATTTCCGCCATGGCATCAGCTGTTCATTCAATCCACTCACGACCCACACCGCTATCGATACGTCAACTATCGATAGGCCAATTGTCTATTTATTTAGCGCGTCTCAGAATACAGAAACGAAATTCCGCCGCGGAAAGTTTCCGCCACTGTTTTTTTTATATGGAGTGCGTCATAAAAATTTATTTTCCGCGCTTCTCAGAACATGCCTTAACTCATTAAAAAAAAAATAACAACAAGAAAAGTTTAAAATCCTGCACTAAGCCAAGAAGCAACACTAAACATAACTATCTCCGTAAAGACGCTATACAGCAAGATGGAAGAGATAGCGGAGAAAGAAGCAAAGGAGAAGTGGAAAAACACAACCGTCTGCAGAATCTCTAAAACTATGTGCACGCACTATATGCTACAGCTTTAAAGAAGAGATTGTAGACTGCTTATAGGCATACTAACTGGTCACTGCCTAGCAGCTAGGCATTACGACCTCACCTGCAGGGAATGTGAGGAACCTGGAGCCGTAGAAACTCTGAAACACCTCATCTGTAGCTGCCCAGCGATCGCTAAGACAAGATTAAGATATCTCCACTCCCCAATTCTCACCTCTCTTGAAGAGGCGCAAGGAAGTCTCCCAAACCTCTATTGGCATTAGCCAAAACGTCAAAGATCCTCTTGGACTTCTAATGGTACCCAAAAGAGCACCCGGCTTCACTAAGAAGCTTAAGGTCTATCTTTCTAGCCGGAACTACCTACTTACCTATGTGTATATTAATTTACTTTGTTATGTAAGCGAATTTGGATTACTTTTATTGGCAGGAGTTTATCAATCGCATGGTGAGGCAGGCATTGGGGATGTTTATGGGATGATGTGAAAGGAAGACTCGTTTTCAAGGCAAAGATGTCATTATGTAGATTCCAGAATATAATCCGAGTTTTACGCTTTGATGAAAAAACGAACCGAGCAGAGCGACGTGCTCGTGATAAGCTGGCTTCTATTAGAGTTTTGTGGGACAAATGGGCACACAATTTCAAGCTAATGTAGAGAATGCCACAGTAGATGAAGATTTAGTCCCTTTTTATGGTAAATGTCCGTTCAACAGTACATTTCATCCAAACCGGCAAAGTACGGTCAATGTACCCGAACACAATCAAGGAAAAACCCAGCCAATCATATTTTAGTCAAATATTTTATTTATTTATTTATTTTAATTGCAGCTTCGTCTAAAAGACACAGCTACAATATAATAGAATAAAAAATGATACAAAATAAGGGGGATAGAAAGGAAAACAAAATGAGTAAATAGAAGAAACGCCTTCCGATCCGGTGGGGGTAATTTATTTTGTCGTTATGACCAGCTACGCCCCTGCTCGCAGCGTTGGTGATCGGAAGGAATTTCCTAGATAAACTATAAACTATGCAAGTGCAAGATTGTGAAGAATAAAAAACCGCAGGCCTTCGTCGGAAAGGTTATCACTGAGAAGAGGAAAGATATTATTGTAATCCCTACACCAGGAGTACCCAAGCCTATTCCGCAAGCCACGCATTTGTTTTTGCTTTCCGCTAAGGCATATACCGCGCGCATACGAAAAACGCGACCATAAGATTATACAAAACAAAAACAATTTCATATGCGTGCTCTCCTTTCTTTCTTTCCGAACGAAGGTTTTGTTGTTGGCGCGTGCAGACCTGCAACAACAACATCATATCCCAGCCAACCAGCGAAGTCCACAAGGCGCTCCATTAGGACTCCCTGTACGGCGCGCTGAGCCTCCTAGGGAGCATATCCGCCGGAGAAAAGGGCCTTTTTAATATATATGAAAAAAGTGTGCCTAAAGGACACCTCAAATAAGTGATTTCGGCGTCCCAGAATGCTCACTCAGATAACCCGCAAACGCTCCGTGCGGACTCCTCTATTAGCCTATGGTTTTTTGAAAAGGCCTCCTTAAATCATTCAAAGATAACCTAGACGGAATGTTTCGGGATTGGTTTCGTTGCTCCGATAATGGTCCGAAGAGGAGTCCCTACGGTTTCTCAAAATTCTCCTAATATTATTTATAATTAATAAATATTATATATTTTTTAATTTTTTGTTATTATTGAATAAAAGAAACATCAACAAGATAATAAATTGACATGCGGTGCTCTTTTGGACTTAATTTTCCCTCCTGCTTCAGAGCGCTCCGGAAACGCTCCCTCGAGTTGGTGCTTTGCGAGTCCCTTTTTACTCCTACTTCGGAGCGCTCCGCAAATGGCTGGCTGGGTTGTGACTCTCTGCTCTCCCTCCTATGTCTCTGGCAAATTAGCGGTCGCACGCTTGTGGTTGACACAGCAAAGACCACACACACACTCACACAAACAAACAAAAATCGGGTTTCTCTTTCTATTTCTTGTAGTTATTCTTGCTTGAGTTGTATTTTGTGCATTTGTATTGGCTTTCACGCGCTCGTAAGCTCATTCTGGGCACCCCTGCCCTACACAGAATGCGAGAAGAACCATTAGAGGCATATAAAGTAGAAGCAACAGGAAGCCTCAAGGGAATATAGTTTCGTGTTTGTCTTGAAGGGACATTAAGGTTCACGCGCCCGAGTAGGTACTCAGCGTCAATATTACCCTTTATAAGCTTGTTTAGAAACATTATACCCAACATAGTACATCTATGCTCAAGTGAAGGTAAGTCTAAAAGCTTAAGTCTGCAAATATGGGGATAAAGTCTTAACTGTATGACTGTAACTATAAGATATCTATGACTGTAGCTATAAGATATAAATAGATATAGAAGATATAAATGTAGCTATAGTATAAATAGTAGGATCAACACCCTTAAGGTACAAAAACAAAAACGCAACTGATACGGATGGGTTCGACTGTTAACCAATTGGCAGCCTCGATGAAGAAGCTTCCGAAAATGATATAAGAACTTGGAAGAACTATGGACGATTCTTGCAGTATCGATAAATCAATTTTTTTATTTTAATTTCATTTCCCTTTTTGTTTATTGCCGCCTTATCAATATTTATCCATTTGAAAGTCCACATTTGGTTGCTAATGGAATTTGTAACCCGCCTTCGTCGTCCGTTTAAGGGCGATAACCGCGTTTTGCCATTTGTTTTCACAATTTATAATTTAATAAAATAATTTAAATGCTGGTACAAAATGTGCATATTTTGCTTTCTTATTTATTTGCCAATAGGGAGCAATGGACAAATGCCAACGAATGGTCAATTATTAAATATTTCGTGCAATGTTATCAGCAGATACAACAACAACAACAACCATTCAAAATGTCGCATGTTGTTTGGGGGGGGACTCATTTTGTGCTTAATGATAATAATTCAACACGCCAAGCGGCGATTGCACGATTAGACTCAAATGGGAAGTTATGCACAAAAAAAAAACAAAAAAAATACGAAAGCGTAAGTTAAAGTCGGCCCTGCCCGACTTCGATGTACCTTTTACTCAGGGGAAGAAATGTTTAATAACCTGTCCGTATGTTAATTAACAGAGCATTAATATGTATTATATATTGGCCCCAAAATATATGACAAAAGTTGTGTTCCTTAAGGAAAACCCGAAAAGTAAGCAACGTGTTTGTATAACTCCGCTATTTATTATCCAATTTGTATGAAAATTCAGAGATTATACATTTTGTGACTGCACAAAATAGAATCAGAAAAAAAGTACTTATAGTACAAAATAATAGAGAAAGACTAGCACGCACTGAAACGTAGAACCTGGATGGTAGTGTTGTAAAAGGCATTGATACTATCAAAGCTTGTGAATTTGTCCTATCATCTATTGTTGTGACCTCCTATCGATAGTATCGGAGCGGAAAATGGCGCATTTCTATAAACTTCATAGTGTAAGATAAGATAACAGTAAAATTTAAGGAAATTAAACATCTCATGTTTTTATATTTGGCTAGCTTATGCCCCGGCTGATGGAGATCCTCTAACTGAACCCTCCCCGATGGTGTCGGCTGGGCAATGGACACTGTATGCAACTCGGCTTAAAGCGAGCTATACCTAGTGTCACTTGCGCGACCCAGGAAATGCAGTGTCTAGCTAAGGCGAAGGCCAGCACTATCCAGCTTCAGTTGGGTAGAGTTGAGCCGAGCCGGAGCCATGGTTAGGAAGTGCCTAGCAGCAGGCATAAAATGCTATGGGGTGGTTCCCAAGAACAAAAAGTAACCAATATGGGTCCATTAATGCATAAAATACAAGACCAAACTCGGGCTGGGATTTCAGCCCAAACGTTGGTAGAAGGCGTGACTGCTACCACCGGCGGGCACGGTGAGGAGAAATCCTCTCTTCGTGTCGCCAGCGGTCACACACCTCTGTTGCGGTTGGAGCAGGCCAAGACAGTTGTACAGCTACTGCCAATACGACAAATACATTGACTAAAGCCAAAGTGTGGCGTGGAACCGCAGTCCATGCAGACTCGGACTGCAAGTCGCACGGCGGCTCAATAAACTCTGAGGCCGAGGAAAAGCTGCTGCTCTCCCCAGTCCAGGCGGGTTCTAGCACCTCACGTAAGGTAAGGCCCAAAAAGACTAAGGAGGGCCTGCGAGCGCAGGCCCAATACAAGGCGGCGCTCAAGATCAAAGCGCGGCTCGATGGCAGCGGTAAGCTCTCCCCAGAAGAGAGCAACAAGCTGGCATGGGCAGAGCAAAAGATCAAGGAGGGTCGCAAGCACTTTGCGGAGAGACCGGCGATGAAAGCCACCTCCGCCGCATACGTTAACAGGGTGGAGGAGAGTGTGGTAATGAAGCGGCAGCGCTCATCCGAGCAAGCGAAGGTAGAGGCCCCAGTTATCAAACGGCCACGCTTTAGCGAGCCCCACCCCAAACACTCAAAAACCGGCAAAGGAGTCAGCCAGCGACTCGGCAAAACGGCATCTCACCGTAGCCCTAGTCGACAAAAGCGACCCTTTCGGAAAAATGACGCCAGAACAGTGGAAGCAAGTGGAGGGGATGCTGTTCGAAGAAATTTTTAAGAGGATGGACGACCCAGCAGCGCAACCGGTAACGTTTGACGGAGCAGGCTGGCTGTTTGGAGTCAAGATCCTCAAATGCATGGCTTATGCCCGCGGCTTGAGTCGCATTTTTGTATGTAGCTTTTCCTAAAATTTGTAAGTCACTTATTTCATGTTTTTTTATGTGTAGCTTTCAAAATAGTTGGAAGCTAATTGGGCTAAAATTGAAAATTTACCCCACCACGAAGGTGGGTGGATTTTCAAAAAAAAAAAGTGTATAATCGACAGATTTTCTCGGGTTTTCGAGCTTTTATTGACACACTATTTACACAGGTTTCCATTTTCATACGGCTTACTATTTACATTGTCAATGCTCTGTTTGTCTTGTCCCTTCTATATTCCGCGTCTGTCTTCGTTCATCTCTGTATGTCTTCTTCCCTTGGTGGCGTCATCCATTCTTATTTACAATTAAATTTAAATAAATTGTGTTTTCGAAAATTGAAGACCAATATCTTCAAATTATGGGAGTTATTCATAAATTTTTATAGAGATCGTACGAAATTCGAAACAAACTTGATCTACGTGCAGACAATCAAAGTCTATATTGAAAAGTAGTTTAATCTAGCTCTTCTAAAACCTGAGTTCTAGGTATTCTTATAGACAGACGGACGGACATGCGTTATATCCGCTCGACTATTGATGCTGATCCAGAATAAATATACTTTAAATGGTCGGAAATGTTTCCTACTGCCTGTTACATACATTTACACGAACTTGGTATACCCTTTTTACTCTACGAGTAACGGGTATAAAGTAAACGCAGAGAAAAGGGCCAGGGAGAGTGACTCACCCTTGTTTTTTCAGCGCATGAGTCACATGGCGACTTGGTTGTCAGCATATCAAAATACTACCGCCCTATAATACCGCAAATGAGCTATACAAATCGGTTTCAATTCGATCGAATGAGACAATTTTTCAAAAAAAAAAAAGTTTTGCATTGGATTACACAGGTTTACAAATGATTAAAATTATAGAAAAACGAACATGAAGTTTTGATTTTGTTCATAATATACAAATTTTTTTTATTTTACTATGAAAAATGTGGTTACTTTTTTGTTAAAATCAGGTTTTATTTAAGTTTAAATAATTTTGAAAAAATTTTCTTCAGGCCATGGGCACTCCTGGCCTAGACCACTCTGCAATTTAATTTTATTCAATTAAATTAGGGATAAAAACCAAAATTAATTTCGGTTTCGGTCACCTAAAGCTAATTTTAACTGTAGAGGAAACGGACAGCAACCTATGTGCGTTTCCTACGATATAACCGTTAGAGACCGCAACCGATACCGAAAAGCGTTTCGGTTTTAATCTCTGTTTTTAAATTTTAAACTAAAAGTAAATTTTACTTTCAAAAATTCAAATAGTTCGAAAGTTCGCAGTTGGCATTCATGCTTTCTTCAGCGAAAAGCCTACTGAAGAGTCGTTCGGGATAACGATGAAACAGTTCTGTATAGGCAACCAGCTCTTTTTGGTGGTACAATGCATAAGTTGTTTACAGTTGTGAACAAACGCAACTCTTTCGGACCTTGAGTCAGCCAACTCACTAATTAAACATTAGAAAGGTCGCCAAATAACTTACCAATAGTTCGAAATAGTTTGAACCTTTGACCATGCTGGTAATCGTAGCTGCGCGAATCAGTTTAAATTTCCGGTGGGGTTACTTCTCTGATATAAATTGAGATTTTGAGTTAAGCTTTTAAGCCCTCTACGCAGTTGTGAAATAACGAGAAGTAAAGTAAAAATCTCATACAAAAAAATGGTGGGAGTGTCGTCAACACTCACGAGGCTTTGATGTGAAACATGATGCTAATTCAACGGCTTATTTTCAATATCATAAGTTCTCTTAATGGTATATAAATCAGCAATGGCAATCTTTCAAAAGAAGAAAACTTAAATGTAAAATTGGCTCAAACAGCACCTCCAGGAGGGCAGGGCCAAGCTTCTCACAATATCTTA